>VDFB02320547.1:0-28981 GCA_007258455.2 Sequoia sempervirens | reverse complement strand
AAGAATGTGAGTGGCGACTCTGATTAAACATTGCAATATGAATGGAAGAAGGTCTCAATTTAGGGGAGGACATTCTGGAGCTCCTCCTGGCAATAGTAGGTGGGTAGATAAAGATGATAAGGCTGACAAGGGTAAAGGGAAAAGTGAGGACATGTGCTTCACAAACAAAGATAAATCATCAATACCTTTTGGTGAGAATTGTTTTGACACATGGAAAGATAATTCAACTAAAGAGCCTTGTACCCCAGAAGATCAGAAAAATCCTTTTTACAACCCTCAGAAAGATGTCAAATTTGAAGCTAGAAAATAGGTCGAGTTTGAAGCTGGACTCGAAGTTGAACGACTTAGAATTCAATATTAATATGACCAAAAAATGGAAGGTAATCAGAATGGACCTGCTAATTAGGAAATTCATCAAGAAGATTATGAATCTTTAAGTTATGAGGAAGTCAGAGCACGGTATGAATCTTAGAGAAAGGAAAGGGAAGAGCAGGAAAAATCCCAAATGATTCAAGCAATGAGAGAATTCAAACTGCATAAAGCTCAGAACATTCCTCACACATCTGGTTTTCCTCCAAAATATGTACCACCCCATAAACAGGGTAATCATGGTGCTGGGTATTTTGAACCACCAAGGATTCCTCACCATCAAATTGGGAATCAATATAGATAGCCAAATCATCCACCTTATATTCCCACACAACATACAAATAATTATCCACCTCTTGGTCAGCGTCATGTGCCACAACAAAATATACAGTACAATAACCCTATGTACCAATATCAGCACCCACCTAATCCTCCTCCTTATCAATATACAACCATGATTAGACAATTTGATCTAGCAGGGTTTCAATTATACCCTTATCCCATGGACAGCAATTGGAGAGGTTTAGTACCCAAGTTTATAGGAAGTAATGCAATCACAGCTGAGGATCATTTAAGGAATTTCAATGCCTTCATTCAAGATTTGGATGTACCTTATGAAGATTTGCATATGAGATTATTCATGATGTCCCTTATTGAGGAAGCTAGGGATTGGTTCAATAGCCTGGCAACAGCTTCTATTTATTCTCTCCAAATATTTCAGGATCAATTCCTTGAACAATTTGGGAATTTGAGTGCACCAAACGCTGCTCTCCATGAACTAATGTGAATTCAGAAAGGTCAGAATGATTCAATCTTTGATTTTAATAGAAGATTCAATAGACTGCAGAATAGAATACCTCCTAGATCAAAGTTACCAGACTCTGTAGCATTAAGTGTTTACATGAATGCATTCGACCCTAAAACAGGGTATGAGCTGAGAAACAGGTTCCCAAGGGACTTAGCTGAAGCACAAAAGATAGCATTAACAATTGAGAATAACAGAAAGGCTGCTGGGATAATAAATAAGAGAGACAACCCTAGAGCTCCTCAACAAAACAATAGTTATCAATATAAGTAGGAGAACACATATAGGAATGAAAAGCCAAGGCTGAGGTTGCATGACATGCCATATAACACAAACTGGAAAGATGGAAAACCTGTAATAGATAGGCCTAGAAGCAAAGAAACTCTTGATCCATTGAGGAAGAAGGGGACATATATGGTGAATAGTAACTATTTTTGTGAAGTTTGTGATAAACCACACTCCCCTGATTATTGTGTAGTAGCTCAGAGAATGTAAGAAGAAGGACTGCTAATTGGAGATGATGGAGAAGACCACAAGGTCTATTTAACTTCAAATGCTTTTCACCATTTTGAGGAAAGGTATTCATCTTTAGAGGAAGGAGGTTATAAATATGATGTTTCAAAACAGAGATATAATATCCATATGGCTAAGTAGTAGGTTTTTTCTGATTCTGAGGATGAATGTGCAGAACCACAACCTCTTGAGGTGCCTAATCAATGTAATGTGAGGAGACTCACTGAAGAGGAGATGGAAAGATTAACTGTTGCTGCAGTAGAAGAAGGCAAGAGTAAATACTAGTTGAGGAACAAGATAGTAAATGAGAAGGAAGGTGTCCCTAGGGGTATCTTTATGAAAGATCAGAAAGTTGTACAAGGAGTTTCAAAGAAAACTAAAAACAAACAACGTGAAGAAGGAAAACAGAATCCTGTTCACAAGGATGTAGTAAAACAATTACACAAGGAAATTCAAAAGACATAATAGTCAGGTAGAAGAGAAAAAGAAGAGAACAAAGGGGAAACATTAGAACAAAAGAAAGTGATTAAGATGGAAGGTTCCTCTTTTGATTTTACTCAAGCCTTGTCTCAGGTAAAGATGTCTATCCCACTTCTCGAAATGATGAAAATTAAAGAATATAGGGACAATGCAGTGTAGTTGATAACAAATGAAAGTGGAAAACATGTAAGTTCTGAAAATAAAATGGCTGCTAAAAATAAGCAGGATAAAGTAAACATCCCAGAAATCTGCTTGGGTAATGTACTAACAAGTCTGCCACAGTTGATCCTTTCTTTATCACATTACTCATTAATAAAAAATTATTAAGGAATTACATGATAGATTATACTGCTGCCATGAATATTATGCCAGTAGGAGTAATGAAACAACTAGGCATGTGGGTGAATACAAATGAAGGAAAATGTTATGCAATGGATAACTGACCTGTTCCTGTGATTGGTATAATGAAAGATGTAGAAGTCAAGTTAGCTGCTTATCCTCAAGTAGCCTACAATATTGATATAACAGTGATAGACACCCCTCCTCAATTTGGTATACTCTTATCAAGACAGTGGACAACAACTATTGGTGGAAATGTTCAGTTCAACTTATCTTATGCAACAATTCGGGTAAATGGCCAAGAGGTGAAGTTGTACAGGGAGCCAAGGATGAATCGGCTCATTGACTGTGTGCCACAAGACCAAATCAACTGTTTTTGTGATATTGATCTTGGGAGTTTCAATATAGAACCAGCACAGCCTGAATTCACTAATAGTGATCCTATTGAGAAGCATGCTGCACGAAACCACAATGGTGTGTGGAAAATGTATTTTGATGGAGCCTGCAGCCAAGAAGGCAATGGAGCTAGGATAGTATTTGTTTCACCTGAAGGTACTACATTTAAGTATTCATTCTTGTTAACTTTTGAATGTACTAATAATGTGGCGGAATATGAAGCTCTATTAACTAGACTGAATATAGCGGTGAAGCATAAAATAAAGTTGCTGGCTGTTCTAGGAGATTTTGAGTTAGTTGTCTCGCAAATTAAGGCAAAGTATACAACAAAAAAAAGACTAAAGCAATACAAAAATGTTGTATGGGATACAATTGAGTTGCTTGATGCTTTTTCAATTGAGTGGGTAGATAGGTCGAAGAATATAATGGCAGATTTTCTAGCTAATGTAGCATTGAAGAGAGATGATATTACATTGGCAGGAGTGTCACAAATTGAATTCAAGACAAGGCCTGCTATGCTTGATAATGTATATAGCTAGCAAGTTTTTAATGATGAAACAGATCTTTTGAAATTCCTCCACTGTATAGACCAGTATGAAGCCCAAGAGATTGACTTCAATGCCTTTGTTGAAGAAGTGGATGGGAACCAAACAGTCTTTGGAAAAGAGATCTTACAGCTCAAAACAAATAAGATTCCTAAAGGCTTGGTGGCATTAGAGAGGGTATATGATGGAAGTGATCGGTCTTTAATGAAGCAAACACCAGTTGGAAGGGATGACATTGAAGAAATTAATTTGGGAATTGAGATGGCACCAAAAAGGTGTACATAGGTAAAAAGATAAGCCCTGCAATTAGAAGAATGCTGATTGAATTGTTAAGAAAGTATAAACATGTATTTGCTTGGTCTTATGAAGATTTGAAAGCATATAGAGAAGACTTGTTTCAACATGAAATACCATTGAAGCCAGATGCTAAACCATTCAGACAAAAGCAAAGGCCTATAAATCCAATTCTAGAACCTAAAATGCAGGAGGAATTGGCGAAGCTCAGAGATGGTGGAATCATTAAGCCAATCAGACATTCAACATGGGTGTCAAATCTGGTCCCTGTCAAAAAGAAAAATGGAGACATTAGATTATGTGTAGATTTTAGAAATCTAAACATAGCGTCCCTCAAAGACAATTATCCTTTGCCTAATATGGAGGCCATATTGCATAAGGTGACAGGCTGCGAGTTGTTGTCCATGATGGATGGATTTTTAGGGTATAATCAAGTCAAGGTTAAAGAGTCTGAGTAATACAAAACTGCATTCACAACTCCTTGGGGAACGTATGTTTATCTGAGAATGCCATTTGGTCTCACTAATGCAGGGGTGACTTTTCAAAGAGCCATGGATGTGGCGTTTGCTGATTTGATCAATATTCTCATGGTGGTGTATTAGGATGATCTCACTGCTTATTCCAAGAAGGCTGAGGATCATGTTCATCATTTGGAAAAGGTATTTATAAAAGCCCTTAAGTATGGTATTAGCTTAAACCCAAGAAGTGTAATTTTGTTGTCACAGAGGGTAAGCTTTTGGGGCATATCATTTCAAAGGAAGGGATTAGGATAGACCCTGAAAGGGTAGAGGCTATTGATAAAATCCTTGTCCCTAAAACTGTTAAGGCGATATTCATTTTTTGGACAGATTAACTTTGTTAGAAGGTTTGTTTCTAACTTTGCTGAGATTATCAAACCTATATCAAAAATGTTAAAGAAAGGATAAATGATAGAATGGACTGCAGAAGCCTTGGAAGCTTTTGTATCTATAAAACGAGCCATCAAGGAGGCTCCTATTCTTAAGTCACCTGACTTTTCAAAACCTTTTCAGATTTTTTCATTTGCCTCAATGCACACTGTTGCAGCTGTGATGCTACAAAAGAATGAAGATGGTCATGAGCAGCCTGTATCTTTCTTTAGTAAGTCATTACAAGGTTCTGAACTAAAGTATGATATAATGGAGAAGCAAGCATTTGCGCTAGTGAAAGCTGTAAAAGCTTTCAGGCCATACCTAGTTGGAGCAAAGGTAGTTGCTTATGTTCCTCATGCAGTAGTTAAGGATATTCTGACACAGTCTGAAGTAACAGGTAAAAGATGCAAATGGATTAACAAAATCCAAGAATTTGACCTAGAGATAAAAATTACTAAACTGGTCAGAGGTCAGGGTTTGGCTAAACTGATGGCAGAGGCAAATATTGAAGCAAATCAGATTTGCAATGTAGAAGAAGAAAATGTAATTGCAAGCATCGAGCACACTCAATGGTATACATATATCATGTATTACCTTAAATACATGAAATGTCCAGAGGGAATGAATGAAAATTAGAGAAGAACGTTGAAGTTGCAGGCGTCTAAATATGTTTTTATGGATGGAGATTTATTTTGGAAAAACAAGGATGGTGTATTATTGTTATGTCTGGATGAATTTCAATCTAAACATGTTTTGAGTGAAATGCATGAAGGAGTGTGTGGAGGACATTACTCAGCAAAGACAACAGCGCATAAAATTCTTAGGGAAGGGTATTATTGGCCTAGGATTTTTAATGATTCCTTTGCATATGTGAGAAAATGTGAAGCTTGCCAGAAGTTCTCTGGAAAATTGAAATATCAGGGAGCTTTTCCACTTCGACCTTTGTAGGCTAATGCCCCTTTTCATCAATGGGGAATTGATTTCATTGGAGAAATACAAGAAAAATCAAGTGGTGGACATAGGTGGATATTGGTGGCCACTGATTATTTTACCAAGTGGGTAGAGGCCATCCCAACCAAACAAGCTACAAGTAAGGTGGTGACACAGTTCCTGATGGATAATATCATTACTAGATTTGGTACACCAATAAGGTTGATTATTGACAATGGGATGTGTTTTAGATCAGATGAATTCAGAGGCTTCTATAGCACATACGGTATTGCCATTTCTTATGCAGCCCCTTATCATCCACAGGCTAATGGACAAGCGGAATCTAGCAATAAGAGTCTTCTGAAGATTATAAGAAGGATGCTAGGTCAAAACAAGAAGGCTTGGGATTCAAAATTAAGATCGGATATATGGGCTGATAGAATTACAGTGAAGAAGGCAATTGGGAAGTCTCCATTTGAGTTAGTGTATGGAACACAAGCCAGGATGCCTTTGTAGAACTTGTTACCAGTTTACAAGTTTGTTCTTCAGGAAGATTTGGATATTCCTAAACCCATGGAGGAAAGAGTGGAGCAATTAGTTGAACTGGATGAAATAAGGAGAGTGGCTCAAAATCAAAATATAAAATTGCAAATGCAGATGAAATATTTATTTGAAAAAAGGGAAAAGGATAGGAAATTTGGAGAGAGTGATCTGGTACTGATGTGGAATGCAAGGTGCCAGGAGAAGGGAAAACATGGGAAGTTTGAAGCCTTATGGCTAGGGCCTTTTGTCGTGATTGGAAAGAAAGGCAAAGACTCATACTATCTGCAGAATATGGCTAGTGAGGATCAGGAATTGCCTATACATGGGAAATTTCTAAAACATTTTTTCTCGTGAAGTAACACAGAGGATTAAGGGTTGCCAGTGCATGGACAACTCTTGATGATCCTCTTTGAAATTCATTTCCATGCATAGTAGTTTAGGAAATAAAAGGAGTAGGATTTGCAAGTACATGGACAATCCTGATTTTCCTTCTTTTGAAATAAATTTTCCATGTACAGTAGTATAAGGTCTCATTCATTTCCATTGCTATCTGTTCCATCATTTTGAGTTTGGTCTGCTCACACATAAATATGAATCCTTGCAATGATCTCACTATCATTCATCCCCAGATGGAGCCACTGTTCGAACTGTAAATTTTTTAAATTTTTACAGTCTATTGCATCCAAGAGTTTCCAGCATTGAGTCCTCATCATAAGCATAAGAGTCCCTCTTTGTATTGTCTTGCTTATTTTCTATCATAAAATCTATTGAATCCATCAAGTCTTTCATATTTCATTAAAAAACCTGAATCGACAAGACATAGTAAAAGTCTCCCCGACCTGGATTTGCACTAATGTATGTTTGTTGCAGACTATCAGCATGACAATTTTTTTGTTTCAGTGACAAAAAGAGTCATTTTGGCAAAGGGAATCATTGTCGGAGTGAAGTCATAGCGAATACCTTGTGTTTCACTGACCGGTGCATGTGGAAGTATATAGGTCAAGCTAAAGGTATTCAGGGGAATGTCTTTGCAAAGTATTTTTTCTTGCTGATAGGCATATATAAAAAATATATCAGCATATGTTGGGGCATCGATGTAATGTCAGGGTGAATACAATATGTCATACCGACTAATGCACAAAGGGGTTGTTTCGGCCAGATTGATTGGTATCGGCATGAACTCATAACGAAATTATTTTGTCTTACCGACTGGCTTGCAAACAAATGTCTTGGTAAGACTTATGTGCATCGGGGAAGGTCTTAGCGAAGTGGCTATTGTTTGGCCGAATCAAGTTCAAGGGTATTCAAAGGCTATCGGTGAGAAGTTATAGAGTCTTGCTGATTCAAAAGTTATGCTGATAGAGATGTGCATTGCTAGGAGAAGAAGTCTCCGATATGAGCTCCTTCCCGAAGTTTTCGTAGAAATCTGCCGATGGAATTTATTTCATCAGTAGGATTATTTTTATCGGTGAAAGGGTGATCTTGTCATAGCGAATAGAGAGTACATTGAAAAGTGCATATCGGTAAGATGCAAAGATATATATAAGACATAATAAAAGTCTCCTCGACTTGGAATTGTCACAGCGACATGAAAAACGGAAGCGGTAGCCATCAAGTTGATTCTAGGTGTCGGTAAGACCATATAGTGTCTTGGCGAAAGGTTAAGTAAATGTTGCAAAAGGGCTTCGCTCCATATTTGAAATTTTCTCACAGACGAGACGTTTGATGTGACAGTGCCAGTTTCAAATGAGCCTTCATTCATGCTTCATTAATGGTGCAACAAGATATAATAACGAAGTTTTAATTAATTCTTCAGTACCAAGTTGATTGCAGAAGAATTGACATGCTAAATAGAGAACCAAGACATTTTTTAGTCTGTAGAGCTCGAGCAAAATACTGTAAGTAATTGCTTCTTTATTTTTCACATTTTGATTCTGTAAGCTTGAAAATGGAGTCTTCTGGTTTTGGAAAGGGTAAGGGTAGAAAGCTTGGTGAGAGTAGTCAGTCGAAGGGGAAGAAACAAAAAACTAATACAAAGCATGAAGGCACTGAAAGGAGGTTGAACCAAGACCTTATTGATCAATTACCTAGCTCGGGGCCTAAAGCTAGATAAAGCTATATGTGATCCTTCTGGAAAACCACAAATATTTGTGTCAAGAGAAGCAATAGGTGAGGTTTTCAAATTGGAAGGGTTTTGCAATGAGGAAATCAATTGTGAGGAGTTGCAGAAAGAATTTTCAAGAATGGATACAACATATAAGGGTTGGAGGTTACCAATTCACAGGGTCAAACAGGGTAACAAGCTAGAACCTCTGGAAGATAGTGAGGGGCCTCCCTATCATGTAGATTTGTTTGAACCTTATATGAAGTACACTTATTTTTTAGTGTGTTAGGTGTTGGGGATGGATGCCCCAGAATTCATGTCAATGGTGCCAATGATCATCATAGCAGATATCCAATATCATAATTCTAGGCCATTTGACTATGCTTCATATGTTTCTAAGGAGCTTGATTTAGGGTTGATGGCTATAAAGAGTGGAGCTTCTATTGTCCATCTCAGAAATTATTCATTGTTGATGCACATGGTGTTATATTTTGGATAGGAGTTAGGGGTATGGCCTCCTGAAATGAGAATTTCTCAAATTGGTAAGGAGGGTGAAGCATTACCTGTTTAGTTGTGGACTGCTATTTGGGACAGCAGGTTTGCTGGTTCTAGTTTCATTCATTTTGAAGAGAATTTTGTAAAGACATTGTATAAATTGTATCATTATCCTTGTAATTATTCATTGACTGATGAGATCAAAAGATTCCTTCGGGCCAAAGACTTCAATGGACCAATTGATCATTGGGGAGGCTGGTATTGTTTAGAGGAGCCATCACTAGAGTATATGGATTTGAAGATGCCTCTTTCATTTTACCAAGGACAGCAAAGGGTTGCATATTTGGAAATTGTTAGAAAATGGATCTTGTAGTGATGCATTTCAGTTCTTTGGGAAACAAGCTTTTATGCCTAGTACTTTGTGTTTTGGTGATTTCACTGTGTTGAAACTTTCAAGTTAGACAAAATCAAGAATATGCATTCCTTAGTAGTTTTATCTTTACCACAACCAACCAATTGAGACCTTAATGATTTAAATTTTACCAAATAGTATTCAATGGTAGGAAAAGAGTTAAATGGAAATAGATGTCAATTCTATGTCCATTTGCATAACACAAACCTCACTAATTGAACCAAATAAATCCTTGTACTTATCCCATACTTGCCTAGGAGTAGTACATTCCTCAATATTTAAGAACAAATTGTCAGAAACATGCATAACAATTAAACCCATAGCCTCATCACATTTGTTCCTGTGAGCAAATCTCTCATATTCCTTGGTAAAATCAAGTTGATGGTCACCCAAGGTAGACCAAAAACCATTAGACTAGAGTAATCTTTACATTCTTACCTTCAATGTATGATAATTATATCAAGAGTTAGAACCTCAAACTATGGCTCAACCATTAGATCAAAAAGTACCAAGAGATAAAAATAGAAAAATATCTAAAACAAACTAATAGATCAAAAAGTACGAAGAGATAAAAATAGAAAAATATCTAAAACAAATTAATGTGATACCTTCTAAATCTGAAGCACAACTAAAAATGAAGCCGCCCCCCATAAATAGAGCTTCTTCTGGAGACAATATGTCCAAGTATCAGTGAAGATGCCAAATATGGAAAAATTAATAAATAATACTTGGGGCTAAATCTGAAAAGAGTGCATGGACTAAATAATAAAGCTCTTGAATACTTTTCAATTACTGCTAGAATTACAAAAAATGGATAAATTGATGAAAATTTATTAGCTTAGAGATCCAAAAAGGGAAAACATATTTCACTCTGCAATAAAATGTACTTGCAACAAAATTTGGAAAAATGATCTGCACCACTGTGAAGTACATAGAACTAGCTTTTTGTCAATATCTTGTTTGTGAAAAACCAACTCTTAGATTGCAAGATATGGCCCTTGATTAAGGCTCCTAGGGCAAAAAATGGCCCCCTAGGGGCTAGCACTTGGTCACCACGTGACTATCCACTGCAATGTTGGGTGCTGTAAATTTTAAATAAAGCCCACATCACTTAGGGAAATGGAGCCTCTTAGGCAACAATAGCAAGCCCTCTCGTGCCACCCACTAGGCTTAAACACTTAGGAGTTGGCCACGAGATCAACAACAAGAACTAGTTGCTTGCGAATAACCATTTGATTTTTTTTTAAAATAAAATAATATTTAATTCTTGTGACTCATACCTTCATACTTTGTGGCGATCAAGTATGAAAATAATCAATGTGACTAGTACACAAAAGTTGATAGAGACACAAAATCTTCAAAGGATATGCCAAAAAGATGCTGGTGTTGTAAAATATTTTGTTTACAATTGCAACCACTGATGTGTACAGTACGATACATATTCATATTGTACGAATTCTGTACGATATGGAAAACATGGCAATGGGGCAGAGAAAACCTTTGAGGGCTGAAAAAAATCTTTGATTTCAATGATTTGATATGTGATATTAGGGTTTTTGGGCCTTTTGAGTGCAATGACAAGGTTTGTTTTAGCCCAAAATGCTCCATAAAAGCAACTACCTCTTGGATCAAACAACTACCTCCCAACTTTAAACCCTTATAAATTTGGAAAAATATGTCAAATTTTGAAAAAATAAAAGCCAATCTTGACTTTATTTGATGCCTTAAACTCAATGGTGAGCTTAGATTACATCCAACACAAATCAAAATTAACCTACAATAAAAATCCATAAAGAGGAAACTTCAAAATTTGGTGTTTTTTCAATTTTTTTGATTCTCCAGATCACCATATGGTGCAAGAGAAGAGCATACTCAACCTTACTAAAATCCACCAAGATCTCTCACTAGAAATAAATTTACCCTCAAATTTGAGAAGCAATTATATGGCCATGGCTTTGATACCATGCAAGACTTGAAGATTAGCACAATACCCAAGACCATTTGTAAAAACAATTGAGACCTTCTACAAAAGAATGTGCAAGAAATGAGCTTGCTTGATTAGCCGATAGGCTATATATGGTGCGAGGTTTCAATTTGAAACCCATCTCATGCCATCATACTGCTAAAACTTTTGATAAAACAACTAGTAGTTTCAGGCAAACAAAAATATGGATGGCAAACAACGTACATCTTATAAATGCAAAATTATTATAAATGTAGTATAGTAGGTAAATACAGATGGTGAGTTGTCCTCAGTAAATGCAGATGCATTCTTGCAATAAATGATTGATTCAGATGGATTTTTCTCTTGCATATTTTATTTATTTTTAATGTATTATCTATCGACTTCATCACCACCTAGAATTTTTGCCGCCTACAAGTCTATAAATGGATTGTAGACAGAAATTCACATTCAAAACAACGAACTATACACCAGACAAGTCCTATCTTTTGTGGCCTGCAGGCCATGATTTGTCATTTAAATTCTTTTCTTGGGTCATTGGCTTCAACATTTTCAAATTCCCTTTGTCTTCACTGTGAATAGATTGAAGCAACAATTGTAGGGAGATTGGTTTTGGTTAGTCTCATTTTTAAAAACTCTGCTGTGGTAGGGTTTCCAAACTTTTCCTGCAAGGGTTTCTAAACTTTTCCTGTAATATCTCATTTTTTTCTCATTGGATTGATGACAGCACGACACAATTTGTACAAAATCTTGAGGTAAGTCACTTGCCTTCGTCTCATCAAGTTTTATTTTTCAGAATCCCTTAGCAACTATTTTCGTGGTTTATTTCATTCTCAAACAATTTTGTTGCTATCTGTCAAATGAAGGCATGGATCTTTGGAGAGTTTTCTCAGACGGGAAAAGCAACTACCAGGCAGTTGAGCCCATGCCTTAAAAAAAACTTTAATTTGCAACCAATATTTTCATTTAAAAGGTTTACAAAACTTATATTAGTTAAAGATTATTTACAAATTTAAATATGATTATTCTATATTTCAACCTCTAATTTTCAGTATTTATTATTTCTCTTCTATATTCTAAATTATCTTGAATGCATAATCTGCATAATTTGTAGATAGTTACTATAATATTTGCAACTGGAGACAACCATAGGTAGCCCAAAACCAATGCCTTCATAACAACAAATTGGTTTTAGAATGAAATAAAATGCAACAAAAAATGATCAAGCCTTGTATAGATTTTCACAAAACAAACTCATGAAACCATGGCAAGTGACTTACCCTCTAGATTCTGCACAAATTGTACAACTATGTAATGAATGAGTGAAAAACTATATTTTGGGGACAACCCACATAAGAAATAAGTTTTTCTTGCACAAAATTTCATTTTAAATTTTGTTTTCTTAGCCCCCTGCCATGCAGAGACTCTAATTTCTGCTACAAACTTCCCCCAAAGTCGCTGCCTCACGCTCTTCTTTTAGAATGGCGTACAAAAGCATTTCCAACCCTTCTGCTTAGCCTCTTTCAACACGCCATACAGAAACATGACCTCTGCATCATTTTCATTTAATGGGATTTTTAAAACATTAGATTAGGAGCAACACGAACATAGAAAAGGCATAGGAACTGTTTGACAAAAGTGTAAAAGTAAAACATTCAGAACAACTCAGGTAAGAAAGGAAAAATTACCGACCAATCCTTGTAAGATTGGCATGGTGCTGTCAAAACATCTGGGCTGTGTGCATTTTGCAAACTTAAAGCTCCAAGATCGACTCTAAAATCTAAAAAAATAGAAGCAAAAAAATGTAGTAGATCTGGGCAACTTACATGTTTTCCCTATCAAGGGTTATATCTCTATTTTTTCAAAGCCTGTCAAGTTTGGATTCCCTTCTCTTTACATTTGGATTGCTAATACCCTGCACGTGTACTCTCACATGTTGTGCTTGCAAATCTGTCATGATTTTCTCCAATAATTCATCCACAGGGTATATATGGCATCGTTAAACACATTACCTTAGGGTTCTCTAATCTCCACTCTAGCTATGGGACACCTAAAATAAAATATACGCTCACACATGTTGGACCGCCCTCAAACTGCACAAGATGGAAATATTATTATACTTTCGCTAAATGATTGTCCCGTCACGTTTTGGCTGAGTAGATTCTAGTTGGTCCCCTTGATCAAGTAAAATCCAAGACTTCTAACGGTTTCTTAAAGAGAGTTTTCAGTTTTAGCTCATTTGTAGAAAAAATTGTGCCTCTTTTTAATATATAAGAAAATGCTCCTTTTAATAGCTAACACTTCTATGCTTGTGCGATGCTCCTCTCCAGGATATAATTGTATCTACAAAATGAATAAAAACAATTTCAAGAATAAATGTTTCTCCTTCGGTGTAGCAATGCTCATACAGAGTGGATCTCAAATGAAAAATAGTGTACTGAAATATAGAATGAGTATCCAACAAAATAAAATTATTTTTATTAAAAAAATAATTTATTATTTAAAATATAAATATAAAAATGAATTAATTATGAAATCAAAATTATTTATGTTATAAATCATAATAATTCATTTTTAATTTATTTAAAACTAAGACATATATTGAATTCTTCTATATTCTCTCTAAGTTAACATTTTAGGTCACAATGAATAGTATTGATCCTGATGATGGCCATAAATACAAAAGAACCCTTTCAAATCATGTTTAAAAAAAAATAAAAATTAACTTTTAATAATCTTTTACTATTTGAATGTGCTTTAATATGGTTAAAAATGTGAATATCTCGATATTCACCATATTTTTACAGCTTTTAAACTTGTACTTGGAAGGTAAAACAAATAGTATTTAAACTGCTTTTGTTTACCTATCTTTTCTTTTTTCGCGAATTCTTTTATTATTATATTTTTTATAGTTTATTTAAATTTTTTTATTTATAAAATCAAGACTGATTATATTTTATATAGTGTACATTCATTTTTGAAATAATATTATAGTTATATTTATAATTATATTTTATAATAGAAATTATTAAATATAAATATAGTATAATATATGATTAGTGCACAATATTTTTTAAAATTGTGAGTATTAAATCATATATAATATAATTATAGTTACTATTAAATGTAATAATTGATATGATATTAATTGTATCTTTATTACTTGCTAAATTTTCTTTATTTTATTTCTTATCATCTTTATATTATACACATTAATATTTGTATATTTACACACAACTTCATTGCATGCAATTGGATGTTCTAAATTGGTATACTTGTGCAACAATTGCATTAATCATGCTACCAATTTACTATTTTTTTACCAACAACTATTTCACCTTTAATGCAACTTTTTCATTTACAATGTGTGTTTGCTGACTTTTTCATTGATTGTGTAGGAAAAAAAAAAGAATGGAGAAATTTTTTGTGTTAGATCAATTCGTACTAGCACATGGAATCATCACATATAATATTATCAACTATGTCATTCAGACATCTTCTAAATTTTGCAAATCACAATTGACATTGCTGTAAATCTTTCATTCAATTTTCAATCTCCAAATATGTGTTACAGACAATTTGTGTATATTGCAAACAAGATTGTATATATTTTAAACTATACTCTCTTTCCATGTTTATTTCTATATATTTTTTGATCGGTGTAACCCTTGCACCCCCCTTGGTGCAAGTGCTAGTATTAATATCTATCAAATATGATGATGAGATATATTAACAAAAGTGTACAATGACCTTGCGTAGATAGACAAGGTGTGATGAACCACCTAATGTAAAATCTTGATTGACTTATGTCATTATGAAATGACCTAGGACACTAGAATTAAATTAAAGTTAAAAATATAAGATATGATAAGATCTTATCTAAAAAATTAAGACTTCTAGAAATATGTCTAGGACCTAAGAAAACTTAACATGTAAATAAGACCCCACTAATTAACTAGTTAGGTAAATTACCTATTTACACCAACATTGAGATCCTTATGACTGTAGTAATTCCAAAAAGAAAAAAAAGTATATACATAAAAACAACAAACCATGTCAAGTTGCTAGTTTCTCAAATCTTGATGAGTGTAGTAATTCCAGAAAAAAAAGATTTATATACATAAAAATATAAACAATATCAAGTTGCTATATTTCTGAGATATTGGTGGCTTCAATAATTCCAAAAGCCAAAAAAAGGTATATACATTTAAAAACAATAAACTTTGTCAAGTTGCTAAGTTTTTGAGATCTTGGTGGCTGTAGTAATTCGAGAAAGAAAAAAAGGGTACATACATAAAGAAAATAAACCATGTCAAGTTGTTACATTCCTGAGATCTTGGTGGCTATAATACTTCTAGAAATAAAAAAGAGGTATACACATAAAAAACAATAAACCATGTCAAGTTGCTAAGTTTTTGAGATCTTGGCAGTTGTAGTAATTCCAGAAAGAATAAAAGGTATATGCATAAAAACAATAAACCATGTCGATTTGCTAAGTTTTTGAGATCTTGGTGGGTACAATAATTCTAGAAAGAAATAAAAGGTATATACATAAAAACAACAAACCATGTCATGTTGCTTAGTTTCAAAGATCTTGGTGGCTATAGTAATTCCATTGCACCTTTGAAATTAAGGGTGAATAAAATTATACAAGTTAAAGTTGAGATAAAAAATAGTGTGTTACTTTGATGAAGTATATGTGTAGGCTTATTCCATTGAGGAAGAATAGAAAGAAAGGAGAAGGGAAACCCTCAGAGCAAACTTAGTTAACAAATTAGGTCAAGAAATAATAAAACCAACCATCCAAATTCTACAAGGGTAAGCGAAAAAGAAATTTGTATGTTTGTAAATATCCAAAGAATTATTGCGACATGAAGTGTTGGAAGTTTAATTTGGAATTGCATTTCAAGAATTCTTCCAAGGAGGATTCCAATAAGTCCACGACATTTTTAAGAGGCAAATCATAGGTGGGGATCGAGGACAATATTTCAATGTAAATGAGAGATTGGGTTGCATTGTTATCAAATTGAAACAAAATGGAAGAAATACTACCATTATTCCAAACCATGAAAACAAAGGAAAACACTACTATTACATCGTTAAGAGGTGAATCATAGGTGGAGATAGAGGACAATTTTTCTATAGATGAGAGATTGTGTTGCATTGCTACTAGTTAGACCAACATGAAACAAGAGAGAAAAATGATAGAATATTCCAAACCAAGAAAACAAAGGAAAAAACACTCCTATTGCATCTTTAAGAGGTGAATCATACATGGAGATCAAGGACAATTTTTATGTAGATGGGAGATTGTGTTGCATTGCTACCAACGTGACTAACATAAAACTAGAGAATAAATGATAAACTATCCTTAACCAAGAGAACAAAAGGAAATACATTCCTATTGCATCATTAAGAATAAAATTATAGGCGGAGACTAAAGACAATTTTAATGTAGATGAGATATTAGACCAATGCAAGTAGCATGAAACAAAATAGAAGAAATAATAATACTTTTCCAAACCAAGAAAACAAAGAAAAATACAGTCCTAAATAGTGGCTCACAATCTAATTTAATTGTTAACCTTGGTTTAAAGACTTTAATTATCTTCATCCATATCCCTTGGGTTGGGTGAAAAGGGAAAGGAAATACAAGTAAGAAAGATACAAATTTAATTTCGTTGTTAATCAACAATATGTAGATGAGTTAGGAGCATTTGATAATGTATTTTTTTATAAAGTTGATAATGTAATAAGGTGTTGAAATGTTGTATTGTTGTTATTACCTTGGATTTAGGCAATTGACACCCTTGAAACTTATGTAAAACTACACATTTGGTGTGATCTTGAAAATTTCCACCACTTCATCCTTGAAGCTAGCAACCTTTTTATATAACCAAATTTAATAAAATGAAAATAGTTTATAGTGAGAAATCTTAAGATTTAAAAATATTATGTCTCATTATAATTTTAATAGGTAACTATTATTAATTATAATTTTAATAGATAACTATTATTGTTTTCTACATATGCTATGTTTGAATTTTTAATATATATATATATATATATATATGGAAAAAATTCATAACTTTCAACCATTTTTCTTTCGAATACAAAAAATGTGTTGGTTTCTAGGCTTTCATTAGCTAAAGTTGAAAAATAAAATTTTTGAATTTTATTTTTTTAATCAAGTTAAGTTGGCCAAAAAAATATTTTTAATATTAATAAATTAATCTCTTACAACTCTTTCAACTATCTTATTTTTAGATTGTGTAGATAACCCATTTAATTTTTGATGTGAAGTCATATGTCTATTTTTAACATTTTTATTGCCACTTAGGGGTATTGTTTGGCTCATCATAAGTGACTGTATTTGCAAAATTGGTGATAACTCATTTGGTGTGCTCTTCTCAAGTGTCTTCCTATTAGAACATAATGTTATTAAGGGTCATATCTTTATAACATTTATATGTTGTTCTAATATATGATGATAAAACATTGTATATTAATGCTTTATTACACATCTAATTTAAAATAATTAATCTAATAATTATTAGATTATTTATTATTTATGAATGGTGGTTATTGAATAGGTATGACTAATACCCCTTCAAGTAGATATTTACAAGTTTTCATTCTAATTCATATAATCATTCAAGGACCATCATAGCAATTCATTGCATTATCAACTTAAATTAGCATTCATAGTAGTGATATATTAGACATCTTGCATGGTTTATAGTTGTCTTTGATCTTTGTTCTAAAATTGTTGAATTAGATTCTAAGGGTTTGACCAAAGGAGAATATCTTTGCCTAGAAAATTCTCAAATTGTATCTATAGATTCCAATTTTCTTGTAGATCTAAATATCAAAAGGTGAGGCAAATTAGTTTTTAAAAGATAAAATTACCTTAATCATCTTCATGAACAAAAGGTAGATCTCATAGAATAAAGATGAACTCCATGCCACCCTATCAACCCAAGTCAATTTCATGTCACAATTATGAACTTGAGTAAAATAGAGTTAAGTTTATTATTTGTTAGAGTGCCACAAAGTTAGATTTGATACACACTTTTAGATCACATAAGGACAACTTATAGTTCAACACCATAAAACCACTCATAAAGCCAAATAAATAGTTAACTCCATCTTCATATTTTAAAAAAAATACTTATTTCAACTCTCTCAACTCATTTAAATTCTAGGGTTAAATGTAATTAATAATTTATTAGTTTATTTATTAACATTTATTTTGAAAAAAACAAAAATATCATTTATTAGTACTTAGCAGCTAATATTTCCTAACTAGTTGTTATTAATTGTAGTTGTGAACAAATCAAAAACTTTTTTTTAACTCAAAATAAAAATTAATCTCTTACAAAGGGTAGATAAAAATGTTCTAAATGCAACTGTTTTAACTAGAAATAT
Organism: Sequoia sempervirens; assembly: GCA_007258455.2. Classification (NCBI taxonomy): domain Eukaryota; kingdom Viridiplantae; phylum Streptophyta; class Pinopsida; order Cupressales; family Cupressaceae; genus Sequoia; species Sequoia sempervirens. Next base: position 10,475 of record VDFB02320547.1, on the reverse strand, counting down.
TTTAAAAATGAATTATTAGCAGTCTAGTGAACTATTTTCTTTATCTATTGTTTTGTTTGGCTAATATCTTTTAGCTACCATTCTAGACTTCACATAAATCTATTATTTTGAGCAACACCAACCTTAGAAGTTTCAGTTAGGTAGTTATTACCAACGGTAATATTTCTCCTGGATATCACCCAAACACATTTTTTAGGCATTATGTGATGCTCCTCCAGATTTTAATGTTTCCCTCCTTTCTGCTCTGTATGCACAAACAGAAAAGGCAGAACATATCAACAAAGAGTGAGAATTCTTCATAATGGCTTCAATTCCATGTGGGTTTTTGTGTGCATTTTTTGTTTGTCATTTTTGTAGTATAGTTAGGTTAAAAATTTGTGGGCGCGGGTTTGAACAAAGCAGAACAGAGCAGGGCCAACAAATATATAGATTCTTTCATATTAGCCTTTAATTCTGGTAAGGTTCTCTGTCCATTTTAAATTTTGTTTGCAATTTAATTATTAACCAATCAATTTTTTCCTGATACATTTTTACTTTGAAAATCTAATTACATTAAGCACTCTGGTTACAGATTCTTTTGTACAAGCCTGTAGCGGGGTTCAAGCTTTTCTTCAAGTCTGTAGCAGGGAAACAACTGTGGATGGTTCTTTATATCTCTTATTCCAAGTGAACGATTCTGTCCTCTTTGAAATTTGTTTGCAGTACGGAGAATTAACCAATGAAATTTTGGGCTGCCCTGTTTTGCTTTGAAATTTTTAATTTAATTCCTTATCCTCTCATGGACGCAGGTTTGGGTGTAAGTTCCTTACCCACTCATGGATGCAGGTTTGGGTGTAAAGATTCACAGAATCGAGCAGGTCCAACAAATTAAGATAATTCTTAATATTTGGCTCCAATTCAGGTGTGTTTTTCTGTTCATTTTAAATTTTGTTTGCAACTTTTTAGTATGAGTTTATCTAAATTTCTTAGTTATTTTGTTTGTGGTCTTGTTTAGAAAATTATAGATATTAATTTTTTTTTTTTTTAAATAAGAGGCCAAGGCTAATTGATTTCAAGTATTTTCTGTATGTTTTCTTTTTCTTTTTAAGGTTTTTCTTATGCTTTAATTTGATGAAATCTCCTGTTTTGAAAATTATAGATGTTAATTGTTTTAATGTATTTTTTTTATGCTTTAATTTGATGAAATCCCTTGTTTTGAAAATTCTGGGCTTGTCAATTTGGATATACTACATCTAGTGTGTTGGATATGATATTTTTTTTCAATTTCAACATATTATTTGTCTCATTGGTATGTTGCACCCAGCATATTGGATGCAATATTTATCCAATTTAACATATGATGATGAATTTTTGTTCATTGGTATTTTAAATAATTATATCAATGGATTTTTGTTTGAGTCCCGACTTTCTCTCTTTTTCTCATAAACCTTTAAGTGGTTAAGAGGAACCTTTATTCAGAAACCTTTAAGTGGTTAAGAAGAACCTTTTATTTTTAATAATCAGAGGTCAGATACTTTGCATGTCTAATTAGAAGTTCTATGTAAAACCCACTATCTGTGTACCTGAAACTAAACAAATTGCCAAGAAAAACCACAAATGCTAAGAATTTTTTTAAGGTGTAACACAATCTGAAGGGATGTTTTCCTAATTTATATTTGCACCCAAGGTAAGTCAAAATTGGACTATCCCATTTTATGGAATTGAACTTGTAAGACCTGTGTTTGCTCTCTGACTGACTTACGATGGATGTGAAATTATACCTAAAGTCTTTCCATGATGACTTATTTTATGGACTTAGAAACTTGAGCAAAAGTCTTTCTGTAACCTATTTGACTTCTATTAATGTTGTTCATTTTGGCGGATTTCATTTTCTTACTGTCAATATAAATGTAATTGCAACTTGTAGCAGCTTTCAGCTTTATTAGTGTACCTGTTAAGGTTCTTGCAAATAAGAATTTCATGGCATGCCAATGGCTGGTTTTTCTGTCAGGGAAATTTTAAATATATTTTTAATTTAAATAAATCTGAAGAATTGAATCCAATTTCATCTATGTCCATATGAATGTTTTGTTTGTTTTGTTTTTGTATTGATCTTTTGGAATGTGATAAAACTTACAATTTTCTTATAAGATATGACTGAACTAATGAAAGTAGGGTTCTGCCTTAATTCTATTACCGGATAGAACATGTATTTGGAGTGAATTATGATTCCTATAGAGACGTGCAAAGTGTTTACAAGAGCTGTGGCATAACCTCTGTGGGATCTAATTGACATAGCTATAAGAGAACTAGTAGACATTACCATGTATCAAATCAAACTTAATAACTTTAAAGATAAGTTGTCTCAGTTAGTTCACATTTCCAATTAAGGGGGAAAAATAACAACATTGAATGCTGCAAAAATAGGTATTAACTTTGCACAATTCTCAGTGTCCAAATTTCTCTAGCAGTTAATCTTAAATAAATTGCTCTATTTACAATTGTCACAACCTCTTTGAATCTACTCACAAAGTCATCCTTGGGTTGAAGGAAAGCCAATTCTTGTCTAGTGAGCTTCAGATGACATTAGACCAAAGGTGTAGGCTCGAAAGGATTTCATGATCCTTGGCATGAGTCATTGCCAATCATCATGAAGTTTTCAAAACATTATCAAGAGTCATTGCAAACAAATTTCATAGAGGATAAAATCATTGGTTAATAATTAAATTGAAAACAAAATTTAAAGTGGACAGAAAATGTCACCCAAAATTAGAGGACGATATGAAGAATCTCTATATCTTTTGGACCTTCTCTGTTTTGCTTTCAAATAGTTAACATAACTATACTAAAAAATGCCAATGCACTCAAAAACCATGAAGAACTCTCAATCTTTTTTGGTTTGTCTTGCCCTTTTGTTTTGCAAATCCACACATTCAAACCTGCAACGTGCTTAAGGAAATTACATTAAAAATTTAAATGTTAGATAGAGTTCAAAACACACAAAAAACCGCCTAGAAATGAAGACTACAATAAATAATTCACTATAGTTTTTGGGCCTATGCTATTATCTTGTGCAAATCCACATATTGGTCAATCATCTTATAAGTATTTTATATTTAAACATTGGAAAATTCCCCAAAAAACATCATTCATTAATCGAATTTTGGTTGAGAAAAATTGCATTGCCTATTTGTAAATCCCTGTTTAAAAAAACCCAATAAAATTTTGTACATATTTTATTTTATTTATTTATTTGTATTTTGTATTCCATATTTGATTTTACTTATTTGATTTGATTTTACTTATTTACTTATTTTACTTTATTTTATATATTATTTTTTTTTCTTTTTTTTTTATATTTTACTTTTTAGAGGGGTAAAGAAAATTATCTTTCTTTTTACCATATTTTTATTTTGTTCAACTCATTTTTTAATTATCTTCACCATGTAATTCTTCATCTTTACATAATTGTTTTTTCCTATCTTGTTTTTTATTTGACATTTACTATTCATATTCTTATGGATTGTGGAAATCTAATAACATTGATTCAAAGTTTTTTTTTTTTTAATTTTCTTTTTCTTTCTTTTAATTTTCTCTTTTTATGATTGTTCTTATTTCTACCTTACGTTTGTTTTCTATTTATTTATTTCTTTCATACTTGTTTTATTCTTTCTTTATTTTCATCCATTCCTTGATTCCATTTCATCTTTCTTTAATCCATTTATTTCCATTCTCCATTCTTTATCTTCCATTCCGTTCATGTTCCTTCATATTCTTCATTTCCTTCCTCCATTTTATTTATTTATATCTTTAAAGTCGTTCTAAATTTGTTTATTATTTATTCAAATTGTTTTCCTGAATATATTTTTGTTTTAATTATGGTTTTTAGTCATTTTATGTTTTTTGTCATTCATTATTTATTTATTCATCTCTATGTTATTCTTTTCTATTTTTATTTCTTTAATTCTAATTATTCCTTTTTGATATTTTGATATATTTTTTTTGTCTTTTGACTTTCTCTCACAACTTTTCATTTGTTGTCTCATCATGTCTCTACCTTTTTCTCTCTATTTTTTATTTTTATTTTTCTTTTTTACTCTCTATCTTTCATTTCTCATTCTATTTATTTTATATCTAGATCTATATTCCTATTATCTTGTATCTAATTTATCAAGCCCATTCCTTCATGTTTTCTTTCTATTCTTTTTCCTTCATTTTTAATACATAACATGTTTTCAATCATTTGATGATGTTAGAGACATAGATAGTAATTGGCTTATCTATGCTAAAATTGAATTAAAAAGCCGATTTCCATACCCTCATTCTTAGGTTCGTCCCAGAGCCCACACAAATATCAAAGGAGGCTTAAGTCGTGGGTATGCTTCCCATGGTCTTGGGTTTGATTTTGAGGTCTGAGTTTGCTCGATGCATGTGGCTTGCAAGCTATTGTATACATCCTTAGGGGACTAGTCTTGCCCCAACATGACACCTTTTCTTGACCCTAACTTGACAAAATGTAAGACCAATGTAAGGCGGGTTGGGCGTTGGGCTAGGTCATAGGGATACCCCTAGTCAATAAAAAAAGAAGAAAAAAAGTTCATATCTATTTATCTTTGAAAGGGGTTTGGATTGGAATATTTTGATTAATTAGAGGCCAATTTATACAAATATCATAATGTGATTTTAGTGTACATGTTGATTGACACCAACAATCCATTCATATTAAGTAACATCTTTTTCCTTTGCCTTTTGGATCAAAGGTGTCTTAGAAGAATTTCTATCTTTCTAACTCAACTTACCTCTTTTTGACCTGAACTCGGTAGAATATAAGACCAAGGTAAGATGGGTTGGGCATTGAGTTGGGTCGCAGGATACCCCTAGGTAAAAAGAAGAAGAGAGAAGTCCATACTTTTTTATTGTTTTTGAAGTCTATACATCCCTAGGGGATTAGTCTCGCCCTAGTGTGACACCCTTTCTCGACCCCAACTTAGAAAAATGTAAGACCAAGGTAAGGCGGGTTGGGTGTTGGGCTAGGTCGTAGGGATACCCCTAGTCAATAAAAAAAGAAGAGAAGTTCATATCTATTTATCATCTTTGAAAGGGGTTTGGATTGGAATATTTTGATTAATTGGAGGTCAATTTATAAAAATATCATAATGTGATTTTAGTGTACATGTTGACTGACACACCAACAATCCATTCATATTAAGTAACATTTTACCCCTTTTCGACCCCAACTTGATAGAATGTAAGACAGAGGTAAGGCGGGTTGGGCATTGGGTTGGATCATAGGATACCCTTGAGTAAAAAAAAGAAGAGAGAGAATTCCATACTTTTTTATTGTTTTCGAAGTCTATACATCCCTAGAGGATTAGTCTCGCCCTAGTGTGACACCTTTTCTCGATCTCAACTTGGCAAAATGTAAGACCAAGGTAAGGCGGGTTGGGCGTTGGGCTAGGTCATAGGGATACCCCTAGTCAATAAAAAAAGAAGAGAAGTTCATATCTATTTATCATCTTTGAAAGGGGTTTGGATTGATATATTTTGATTAATTGGAGGTTAATTTAAAAAATATCAAAATGTGATTTTAGTGAACATGTTGATTGACACACCAACAATCCATTCGTATTAAGTAACATAGCATCCTTTTTCTTCGCCTTTTTGGATCAAAGGTGTCTTAGAATAATTTCTATCCTTGTGACTCAACTTACCCCTTTTTGACCCCAATTCAGTAGAATGTAAGAATGAGGTAAGGCGGGTTTGGGCATTGGGTTGGGTCGTAGGATACCCTTGAGTAAAAAAAAAAGAAGAGAGAGAAGTCCATACTTTTTTTTATTTTTTAAGTCTATATATCCCTGAGGGATTAGTCTTGTTCTAGTGTGACACCTTTTCTCGACCCTAACTTGGAAAAATGTAAGACCAAGGTAAGGCGAGTTGGGTGTTGGAGGCTGGAGTCATAGGGGGATACCCCCATCTTTGAAAAAAGGTTTGGATTGGAATATTTTTGATGAGTGGTGACCAAATTAAAAAATATAATGTGGTTTTGTTTACATGTTGATTGATCCACCAACAATCAGTTGTATTACATAACATAGCATCCTTCTCCTCATCCTTTGGATCAAAGGTGTTTTAGAAGAATTTCTACTCCACATGACCTAACTCCTCCTTTTGACCCAGCTTGGTAGATGTAAGATAACCAAGGTAAGGTGGGTTAGGTAGGTTGGAGTCATAGGATACCCTTGAGTCCAAAGGAGGCTGAGAAGTCCATACCTTTTGTGTATTTGGAATCCATACATCTCTAGGGGACTAGTCCCTACCCCAATGTGACACCTTCGACCCCAACTTGGCAAATGTAAGACCAAGGTAAGGTGGGTTAGGCGTTAGGTTGGGTGTTAGAGATACCCACAGTTAATAAAAAAGAAGAGAAGTTCATACATTTTATTATCTTTGAAAAATATTTGAATTGGAATATTTTGATTAATTTGAGGTCAATTTACAAAAAAAAATCATAATATGATTTTATTGTACCTGTTGATTGATACACCAACAATCCATTCGTATTAAGTAACATAGCATCCTTCTCTTTCGTTTTTTGGATCAAAGGTGCCTTAGAAGAATTTTTATTCCTGTGACTCAACTCACCCCTTTTCGACTCCAACTTAGAAAAATGTAAGACCAAGGTAAAGGCAAGTTGAATGTTAAGGTTTGGTCGCGAGGGGTAATTAAATTGCATACATATGTAATTTTTGAATTTTTTTTGTACCTGTTTCAAGGGGAGTTTATTGATACATAAAAATATTAACCCTATCCACTTATTTATTACATATATTTATCCACATACACATGGTTTCTAGTATTTAATCTAGACCCTTTTCTATTTTGGGACTAGAGGTTGTAGTCACAAGATGGTCCTAGAAATTGTATATTCATCTAACCTAATTTAAATAATTTAATTTAAATTCAACTAACTTCCCACCTCAAGTTTCCTTAATATGATCTTTGTCCTTATAAATAAATGCATATAATGCATTAATTTAATGCTCTAAAATAAAGTAATTAATTTAAATTTCACTTTCATCTCCACACTTCAATTAGTGCCCTCAAAGGAGTATAACCTACACAATCATTGTAGAAGCATTTTCTTGAATAAAAAGAGTGATGGTTTTGATATTTTCCTTTATATCAATGGGTTGATTAGGAATAGGGAATGCCATCTTTGCCTCCACCTATACTATCCACCGTAAATAACTTATATGAAATTGTGTGTGGAATTTTCACGTGAGCATTATACGATATTTTATTCCAACTCTATCTTGATAAAATAATATAATTTTCTTTGCAAGTTACCTTACATAGTTTTGAGTGTAGTTGGTGTATTGTGATAAAGATTATGAAATTGTTAAATTTTCTAGTTTAGTGGACTAATTTAAAAAAAAAATCTAAGGAAGATTATTGTTTAATCTATTATAGAGGAATGCTTGATGACAATTGGGATTTTAGTCTATTAGGAACCAATTCTATTTTATTTGAACTTTGTGAACCTATCTTTGGTAATTTCTTACTAGCTAAATTGTGTGTATTGGACCTTAGCTAACTATCAAAAATTCAAATATGATATGATATTAATTTAAAATTGTATTGATTAATGTGAATGAAGTTTTTGGAGCATATTAGGACAATAATAATCGAGTGACCTGTGAGATTTTAAATCTTTTTAATTGAAATATCTATTAGTGGCCTTAGTTTTTGTTTAATTATTTATGGAGTCTCATTATTTTTAAAATTTATGATACTATCTCATAATGAACTTATCAAAGATAACCAAGTGTAAAACACTATAATTCTTATTTCTAAATCTATGTGCCTTGGGGTGATTTAAAACTACAATTCTTTTCTTATGTGGGGAGGAATGAAGTGCTTCCAAATAACACATGTTGCTTTGAAATCAATTGAATGCATATTTTGTTTTTAGTTATCTTGTAAATATGAAAGAAAGATGTTTTATCATGATTGTGTATGCCATTTGGTAGAATAGAATATCTCGTGGTTTAATTATGTGTAAGGAAATGATTTGTTGCTTTAAGGGATGAAAATTGGAAATGAAGTTATATTGTATTCTCTATGGACATGAATACCCTATAATAATGCTTATGTTGTGGATTATGGCAATTTTTATGGATAGACCAAGTTGTAAGAGTAAGTGTATGTTGTGCATGTTTGACTCATATAAAATGGAGTGATCAAATTATTGATAGTTAATGTGATGTGACATGTGGAAACCAGTAAACGTGTTGTTCCCAAGTATGAGATACAATAATCCAACTTGGGATAAGGGTGAGTGGACGTCAAGCATAATCCCCTATGTGTACTCTTTGTGATGATATTTGCTTGTATAAGTTAATTAGTTGTGAAATGATGTAAACATGATTTGTGTGGACGTGGTGCCTATTGGAAGAAATGTGATGTATTCATTTGTGAAAGTCTTGTTAATATGTTAAATGTGTACCTTGTAAAGTCACCTGGTCAACTCCCCATAATGTACATAGGTATCCTCAAATAACAAGTAATAATGTACCTAGTAAGAATATATTTCATAAATTTTATGATATGAGTGAATGAGTAGCTTACTTCATAGTTATGATGAAGTAATGGAACAAAGGTGAATTTTTTATGCATTATGTGATAGCAAGGATTTGGTATGTAATTTGAACACATCTATTTCTAAGTTGTTTTAATTCACAAGATTGAGATGTTGCATTCATTATTGAATAAATGTATTAGACCTGGTGCAAGTAATGTCTTTATATTGAATTTGAAATTCATATTCAAGTAAATAGTTTATCTTTTCTTATTTATTTTTGTATAAGAATTCTCCATTAAATTTAAAGGACTAAAGCTATGGGTTTGTTCTCTATAGAAAAATAGTGTTGTTAAAATGATGGTTTCGTTACCATTATACTTTTCTTTAGCTATTTGGATTCTTTGTTACATACCCTTGAATTGAGATTTATACGTGACCTAACATACCCCTTTTGAGATATAAAATCTTAATGTTGATGTCAAAACTTAAAATATCTTTGGAAATACCCTGGGAGGGAGGTTGATGCTATGGGTAGAATAATTGTTTAGGGTAAACAACAACACGTTGTCCTCTCAACTATTGTTATGTCAACCTTAGCCTTATGGAAAAATATTATGTTGTGAAATGCATTTTGACATTAGCATGTTATAATTTTATGGGCTACTCAAACTCTGTGAGTCTAGCAAAGCTATCAAGCATTTGTATCTTGGATCAAAGTTTCTCTTAAAGCTTTTGTGAAAGTTGTTAATGTTATTGCAATGGAAAACACTCAACCTCTACGTGGTATGCCAAAACTCCAATTTATGCTCCCATGATATAATAAATGAAACTAATAGTTAAAACGAATGGGATAGTGTCAGAACGACTAAATTAATTATTGACAACATAGGCAATGAAACCCATGTTGTCCACACCATCTTAGAGTCGACCAAGAGTCGACTTCTACTGCCCCATACTATTCACATTGCATCTTCTCACCTGTCCTCTATAAATGTCATATCTAACACTCTGCTATAATTTATGTAACATTTATTATATCTGAGCATGTATTCATGAGAATAGGGAAATAAAATGAAAAAAATGAGAGTTTTAGGGGGGTTTTAGTGGTCCTCTCCTCAGTTCCATGTTTCGAGGTAGACTGGTGTGGTGATGGTTGGGATGGATCGTTGGTTGTGTTGGGAAAAGCTTTTGACATCATGTTCCCTGAATATCGCACCATATTCATGCTTCTCACCATTTATATGTCGCCTAATATGTATCCACAAAAAGCTATTGGGTGGCTAGTAGTGATTCTCAACAAAGAAATCTTGTTTATTGTGAAAGTAGTTGAGGATCTATGTAAGAAGGCTTTTATTGGAAAATCTGGACCTAAAATTCACATACACGATGCAAAGCAAAGGAAATGGTGAGATGGCTATGGTGGAAAGGCGACCCATGTAGTACACATAGGTTAATATCACAATACAATGTAGTGTTTGAATTGGTTAAGTTGGAGTAGTGTATGCATTGAAGACTATCCCAGATCACCCCACACGACCTTAAAAATTTGTCGGTGCTCCAGCTTGTGGGTTTGCAGAATATGAGCAAACTTGACTTGGGTGGGATGGGCCATCTCAAAATTATTACATAACAAAAATGCATAGACACAGTTGTCAATGCTTGAAGGTGTGGAAATTTTTTTGCAATAGTTAGCGTGGCTTTAGATAAGCAAAGTAAAACCGATGTTTAGGGACTCGAACTAGAGTCGATGGTTATATTTAATAAATGGAGAATAGATAGGGATTGGTTGGGAAAATCATCTTTGAATGGTGCTTCTTCTAGAAAATGAAGATCCTTCACATGAGATTGTGCCCTCGCATTCTAGTGCTTTTTGCGTAGCAGGGAAATCGAAATCGGGACATCTGAAGTCTCCACC
>VDFB02320545.1:0-32598 GCA_007258455.2 Sequoia sempervirens | reverse complement strand
TGTATTATGTGAGGAGATTGTGATAGAGAGAAGAGGAAGGTGCAGCAGATATGTTGTAGGTTGTATCCCTTCATTTTGCTAGAAGGAATAAATGAAGGACTGGTTGTTTCTCCGTGGATGTATCCCATATTGGGTGAACCACATATTTCTGTGTCTCTGTGTTTTTATATTTTATTTTTGCATTCATTTTATTGTATTTGCTCTGCGGTCCTATTCCTAACACCTTCCTCTATACTCTCTATATTGTGATCTTGCCTTGAAATTTCTGCAAGAAGAGATTTCAAATCATCTATTAGGGACATCTGCCTCCAAATCGTTTGGATCCTCAGTGAGTAAGTTTGCTTCCAAGTTCACAATTGTATCATGAGCAAAATCCAAAAGAGAAAAAGGGTTTAAATCAACATGGGGCAACAAGAGTCTTGTCGAGATCAAGGGCACTTATTACAAGACCTATCTTTTTTGTTTTGTTCAAGATAAAATCCATCCTTTTTTCGGAACTTAGGGGTTTGATCTGGCACAAGCTTGCTTGGACAATTCTTGAGAAACTGTCCATAAGTGCAACAATGAGATCATTTGCTCATAATCTAGACCCTGAGTGTGAATCCAGTACATGACTTTGATGTCAATGGCTTCAAGTAACCCCTTTTTGAGGTTTATTTGAAAATAAATTTTGGCACAAGAAGCATTATCGACTTTGGAGGAATCCAACCAACAAACTTTCCTGACTGATTTCGAATTTTTTCTAGAATTTGTTTATTCCATAAATGCAAGGGGAGGAGAGGAAGTCTTACTCAAATATAAACTTCTTCACGATCATCCACTTGAGGGTCAAAATGAGATGCCCAATTGCAATGCCAAAATTTCATACCCTTACAATTTCACACTATGTTTTGTGCTCAATTTGGTGTCTATCTCCTTTATTGTGTTTTTAGGCCACTTCAACCTTTTGCCTTAGCCTTTCCCCCCATGTTGCCAAAAACTTAGCATCTCATTGTCACTTTTCCTAAAGTTGATGTCACAATTGTCATTTTTGTGTAATTATCTAGTGTTTGAAATCTTTCAGAGCTGGAATTGTTAAGACACTAGTGTGACACACTAGAGTCCCACAACAGTTAGTCACTATTTGACTATTTCCATAAAAATTTCATTCTTTGACACCCTCTCAATCCACAAATAAAGACTCTAGAGTGAATCCGAACATCTACCCGCTTCCCTCTTCTCCCTCTTCAACCATTTTTGAACTATCTCTATCATTCTCATTCATTTTTCAATCACTTCTTGCAACTTGGAATTCTCTCTCAACATTCTACCATTGTTAACAAAAATTTTGAGCTCTTACCAACACTGTAAAGTTCATGTGAAGACTCTCCAACACTCTATCAAGCTTGTGGAAGTGTAGTGGCATCTTGCAAAGAATTTATTGCCCCCATTGGCTTCACCAAGCTTTACAAGGTGACTTACATCGTGATTTTTGCTCTAGCTTTCTCTCTTATTTTCTATTGCCATCACTATAGAATCCCTATTTCTATTGGTTTTGGCACTTGAGATCACATCTCTCATTTACCAACATTCTAGTTTTCACTTTAGCACACTATATTTGCATTGTTACTACCATCTAAACCCTAGATTCACTTAGGAATAAGAACGCACACATTTTATATATCATTTCAAAACATTGGTTGTATGTGGAGGTCGGATAAACCAAAACAAGGATTTGACCTAAAGGCAAGCTCCCAAACAGCCCCAAAAACATTTTCTTTATCTCTTGAAGCTACAAGTTTTTCTCTTGGAGGATATTTAACCATTCAAGAGTTTGTGGATATCTTCCTTTTCATTCCCTTTCCATTTTTATTATTTCCAATGAATATATTAGCTAAATCCTTGTTATTTTTATTCCTATTATCACTGGTGATCTAGTTGGTATTTTTTGGTTTCATTTCCATGCAAACCAAGCACGTTTTTCAAGAAAAAATTTTGATTGTGGACATGTTCACCATACTCAATACAACACGTCACATCAACTTCTCCACTAAGCAATGGCATTTGGTCCAGAGACCTCCATATTTTGCTTCTAGGTTCTTCTCTGCTATTAGTTTACATTTTTTCTTTCTATTTGTCAATTTTGTAATTTCATTTTTGTAGAACGGCAAGAGTCCATTTCCTTTGTAGTGTTTTAGCTTATTTAGAAAACTACAATCTTTCAAGGTTAGAACAAATTAAGATTAATTAGATAATTTGTTCATCTGATAGAATAGCAACAAGTTAGTCTCCTTAACCACAAGGGTTAGTTAATCTTAGTTTAGTGTCCATTGAGATCATTTAGCAAAGGAAACTAGCATTTCTTTTGTTAATTCGAATTTCATTCACTACAACAATGCCAAAGGAAGAGGAGATTGGAACCCATAAACCATGATCCTCTTTGAGAAACAACATCTTGTTCTTCATTGGTGGTGAAAATAATCACAAAATAGCCTCATCAACACAAGCAAAACTCAAAAGAGAAGATTTTGGAACCCAAGCATTGGAAATTCATTTTTCTAGAGTGAGATGGTTTAACTAGAGCCCAATAAAACAATGAACTAGCGCATTAGCAAAGAGATTCAATACTGCTTGATAGACATTATCTAGAGGAACTTCAACCAACCACAGCTCATCTAGTTTAGTGACAAAAGATCCATTTTGGGAAAAGTAGACATCTAAGAGGAGGTCAAATGGGTAGATTTGCGAACATTGGGAGCAAGCTCCATGTTGGTAGTGTTAATGATAATTACAACTTCAGGCGATCCTTCCACCTCAGTCCTATTGGAGGAAACATAAATTAAATGATAGCCCGTCGGCTATTTAATTTATTGTCTTATATTTAATGAGGAGGCGCGAATGTCTTGAGGCCAACCTCACTCGTATTATTTGTGATTTTCTCTTTATGGCCGACTTCATTCTAGAAGATAATTTGTCTTATCTTGGCCGACTTGTTACTTGCTTTATTCAAGTTGTAATTTATGGTTGAGGCCGACCTTGTTCCTCAAGAGGTGCGATCTCATATAGCATTGTATCTATAGAAGTTCAGTTCACTCCTTTGTACAATGATCTAGTGCGAATTATCTTCAAAGGCGAATTTCCATCTAGTGCGAATTTTCTTCAAAGGCGAATTTCCAGTCAAGTGCAAATTCCTTAATAGCAGATTGTGAACCAATAAAGAACAGAGATTGCGAATATTGCCAAGTGTGAATTCTGTAAGTCCGTATTCTGTCAAGTGTGAATATTGCCAAGTACGAACTCTGTCAAGTGCGATTTCTGTCAAGTGTGAATTCAGTCAAGTGCGAATTCTATCAAGTGATTCAAGATCAGATTGCGAATTAATCTAAGGGCAGGTTGCGAACTCTTCTAGAGCAGAATTTGAAGTGCCAGTTTGTTATCTGTCCCTGCATCCTGTTCAAGGGCTGAATACTGGTCTTGTGTTAGGCCTCATTGTAAAGAGAATTGTTGTCACTGTTTATAAATATAAGAGAGATCTTTGTTGCTGGGTTTTTCTCCCTCAAGAGGAGGGTTTTCCCAGGGTATCTGCTGTGTTATTGATTCTGATTTTGAATTATTTTTTCTGTGCATTTAATCTGTTCACTAAAATTTACAGGTAGGATCACAAGCTAGCTAGGTTTCAAATTGACAAAAACCCTAGAGGAGAATAGGTCTAGAGATCACCACACCATTGAGTAGGATATTTTTATAAAATTGAACAGGCTCTACCTTTGAGTCACATATGGGTTCACATTTTGATGCTAAAAATGTTTCCTCTCCCATCCTTAGTAACTTGAGGAGAAGGAAAAATATGTAGCATTGAGCATTCTAAGCTTTGACCCTATCTCTCATAAAAAATGGTGAAGAGTCATTAAAGGCACAAAAGATTTGCATGTAGATCCTAAAGATGCAGACTTGAATTTTGAATTGTTGGTTCTTCATATACCAATTTTTTGTGTTCTACAAGTTTCATAATATCTTCTGCAGCATCAAAATCACCAAATCTAGTTTCACAAACAGACCCAGTACAATCCCAAACATAATCAATCTAGATTTGATGAAGCGTATGCTTATGAGCTTGATCTTGATGATTATTGAGCATCTCACTTAAAGTTTTTTTTTACATATATGTTTGATAGTCTACAAATATAGCTTGAATGAACATCTAAGCCAACTGATACAAATACTTTGCTCCTTACAAGCAATAAAATACTCAACTCCTTACAAGCAACAACTTAGAAATTCCTACAAGAAGGCAAACAATAGAAGAACAAGAGTAACCACTTAGAATTCCACCTTAGATATCACTTTGGGGATTTGAACTTAGATCTCCATGATGAGAACCCAATGCTTTAACAACTTGATCTCAACCCCTTGGACTTTATGGTTATTTTCTGAGAAATTAAAACCTACTTTATAAAGAATATAGGTTATAGCTTAGTAGTTGTTAGTTGTTTTAACTTTTAATCCAGAATCATCGGCTCGTGTACAATCAGATATCTTATTCATGTAATTTAATAATGATAAATCTTAATAAAATCTAAAAAGCCTCATTTCTTAGAATTTGCTACTATCTTCGCCTTTAATTGTTTCGCTAGTTAAAGCAACCTAGATCCAAAACCACAGTGTTTTCTTTCCCATGTCCTGTTTGGAATTATTATTTGAAGTTGAAGAGCTCTGTTCGATGACTTGAGCTCAATAACAAATACATTGAATCAAAGTTACTTCAAATATTATACTTACAAAAATTTGAAATTTTTGAAATTTTAAGAGCTCTGTTTGACTTGAGCTCAATAACAAATACTTTGAATCAAAGATACTTCAAATATTAGACTTACAAAAAATTGAAACATTTGAAATTTTAAGAGCTCACTTTGACTTGAGCTCAATAACAAATACTTTGAATCAAAGTTACTTCAAATATTAGTCTTACAAAAAATATGGAGCTAGCAGCAACTAACAAATTCTATCTCATGGCTTGTATAGAACATATGGACTGTAAATCCTCCTAATAAATTCTTATAGAATGCATGCCACTCAATCTTGTCACAGAGATAACAAGAACATCATGAATCAGTCTAAACTAAAATCACATTTGACATTTCTAGAATGATGCTCTAGAATACCTGAAAAGTAATTGCATGTCAGGACCAGGATACCGAAGTTCAAGTGCTGTAGTTCCGCCAGACAATGTAAAGGTATTCAAGCAATCAACAAAAACGCCCAAGCCCACTCCAAACCGTGGTCGTACTTCAGCATTGTAACTATATGTGCGAA
This sequence comes from Sequoia sempervirens, assembly GCA_007258455.2. Classification (NCBI taxonomy): domain Eukaryota; kingdom Viridiplantae; phylum Streptophyta; class Pinopsida; order Cupressales; family Cupressaceae; genus Sequoia; species Sequoia sempervirens. The sequence continues at coordinate 27,306 of VDFB02320545.1, read as the reverse complement.
AGAGCTGCAAGATTTCAAGTTGAAAAGGTTACTTGTGCAAATTAGCATTATTATTATAGAGCAATATCTGCTCTTTAATGTTGCATGATATACAGTACTCAATAAAATACATTTAAATCTCATTATCTATAATGTAGTGAACCATATTCTTATAACAAGCACTTAAAATAAAAATTGCTTCATATTATTGCTAAAACCTAATAAGGACGTGATATATTGAATCAATGGATTCAAACAGGAGGAATGACACTATTCTAACCTTCCAAAATACTGAAATAATATTCTAGATCAACACATAATATTTTCTTCTTAAAGAAGAAAAAATTAAAAAGGTTTAACCAGTCACAAAAATAATACTGTACCTCTTTCCTGAAATAAACCTTTGCTTGAAGGCAACCCCGTTCTTCTACAATTATTACAATTCCATGCTCTGACAATTCAACAAGTGCATCCTGCAAATGGAAAAGGGATATAACAAATCTCAATTCCATCATTCTTATATCAGACTTTACCATAGACATGGCAAAAATTAACAGGCAGCATAATTTAGAAAATGTTTCATTTGATTAGATTTGCAGGCACCATCCTCTTCTTGGTTAATTCATAGTAAATAGAACCAATTTTATTTGCAGTTGCACATTTACATTCAGTTTTGCCAAAGTTGGTGGCAAAGATTTAATTTTGTGCTCGCTGGTAGCTTTTCAAAATAAAAAAATTTCAAGAAAGAGGTTCTCGTTGAATCCTATTGTATTAATCATCTTTCTTTTGAAATATCAAATGACTTTTACATGTCTGGATGAAATCTAAGCATGCTCTTTTAACAAACAAGAGAAAATTCCAAGATATAGAAAAAGACAACCAAATGGATTTTCAGTGAATGTTTATATCCTAGTATTTAAATTGTGTCAATCAGTGTGATGGAAAATCTTGTTAATAATCACAATGCAGTCAAATGTCTTTCTTTTCAATTGGACATAATTTACCCATTCAGGATTCGCCATGTGATGCTAACTATAATTCTATTTGAGCAGTTTATTGTACATTTCTTCCTTGTTTTGAATACCCATTTAGCTACTCCAATTATGAGGTTGACAAACACAGTAATCTTGCAACCATATGGACCCCTGTCCCAAGAGAGTGGGTAAAGGTAAACATAGGTGGTGCCTCTAGAGCCAACCCAGGCCCCTCTGGCTTCCAAGGCATCTATCAAGGTCACAGATTGAGAATCAACTTTTTGGCTTGCAGAAAGTTTTGGCATCTAAACAAATAACATTGTTGAGGCAACGGGCATGAGGTAATGGCTCTTAAAAAAGAGGAGTAGATGTTGTCATAGTAGAAACCAACTCACAAATCTGAGAGTCTCTCCTTTCCCACAAATGGCTTTTTAATATTTAAATATATGGTTCACAACTAACAAATTAGCTTAACTATCCCCATGTGCACATAAATCCCATTGCTACATAATTATCCCATAACCTTCAAAATTTATTCATGTATTATACTAAAATAGTGGATTTTTCAACCACCAAAGAGCAAAGTATATGAAATAGCATGCACATGCCTCTCAAAGCTAGTGTCAAAGGAAAAAGATTTTGCTCTCACATCATAGCCCTAGCTAATATTTTAAGCACTTTATCAGTTTATCTCATCCTTGATGGAAAACTTATCCATGTGAAAAATGAAGTAGAGAACAAACTACCACCCGCAGTCAGGATCAAACAACCCTAACTTGTTACCTAAATAAACAAAGAGATAGAAACAAGGTAGAAGCAACTGTCCTCCTTCTGAGTGCCCATCTGACCAATGAAAGATGAAACGTCAAGTTTCAAGGAAGAAACTTTTCACTTTTCAGTTGATATGGAAACATTGTTTCACATCATCTCCACTGACCTTCTATGGATCTTACCCATTCCCTTCTCATACTAATAAACATAATCTCCATGGCCCAATTTTGGTACCATGAATCTTGGATCTGTTCCCTTAGATCATCTAAATGGTTTCAAAATTCAAAACCATAGTTACAAGGTACATAAATCTGGTTGTCAGCAACAGAGAAAATGTTCCAAAGTAAAGAACTACCCAAAAAACTGATAAGCACTTGGATTTTTGTACTTTCAGCTATACATTTTATTTTATTTTTGATTGACCTATTAAACAGTTTATTACTTTTGTTTTTAATTATTTTCACATTAAATTAATTACAAAAAAAAATCAGATGAAATCAGACCAATATGGCCCCTCTGAAGTCTGAATAGTTTGGTTAAGGCCGGATATAGACCAGATATGTTAAAAAACTCTTTTAATACTATTCAGAGACCATGATACCACTTGGCTATGAAAATTTAGAGGTACTTCAAGTGATGTTTCCATAGCCTGTCACAATCACTTCACCTGATCTTCAACATGTTTGGTGTCAAGAACATTCTACATATCCATTAATTCATTGCATGCTCTTGCGCTGTCACGCAATGACTAAGATATTGCATGCACAGCCAGTCTCTGAATGTCCAAGGTAATTTTAATTTTCTTTTTCTGATCTGCAAAGACCAACCATTGCCAGCTCCATTTACTCTGGTTCAGAGATTTTTGCTCTGACTCCTGGATCAGAGCTTCCTTTATAATGGACAGGCAATATGAAAGAAAGAGAGATTGAGAAGCCACCAAGACTAGAAAGTACTTGTAATGTCATGTAGCTTATGTAGAAATCTAAAAAGAAAACCCAGCATGACAAGGGTTTTTCAGAAATGCAGCAATCCTTCATGCAATCTTGCAAAGATGGAAGAAAAAGCCAAGAATTGATGAACCAATTGAGAAAAATGATATAGATTAATCTGTCTTAGTTGACCTGGGAAATACTGCATGCCGTTTTTCAATGTTCAAATATGTGACAGATGTTTATGGAGCAGCACAAACCATTGCCACTGGGAGCCTTCAAAGAGTAGTCAATGATGTAAAGATAAAATAAATCTGCTTTGCATAATGCCATTAGCAGGGTCATTGACACGCAAACATGTTACAGAGGTTACCTTCCATTCTGAAAATGCAGGACACCTGTGCAAAGTGTTTGGCTTAAAAACTAAAGAAAAACCATTTCCAACCAAAAGTGCATGGCAGATCAAAGAAGTTCTTGATCTCATTCGTGCTGATTTAAGTGACTCATCATGGAAAACAGCAACATTGGGAGCAAGATAATTTCTTCTTTTGGTTGATGATTTTTCTCAGAGAATGTGAGTTTACTTCTCAAATTTTAAGCTTGAATGTTTAAGTAAATTTGTTAGGTTCAAGCATCAATAGAAAATCAAATGGGTAAACACATTAAAAGTTAAAACTCTCAAGTCAATAACTGGGAAAGAGTTTACTTCCAAACAGTTCAAAGAATACTGTGGCAAAGAAAGGATACAGAAGCAGATCTCAACTCCTTACATCTTGCAGAAAAATGGGGTTGTGGAGAGGAGGAACCACACAATTATGGAGATGATTAATTTCCACAGTGTCCTTGGATGGGATATAAACTTTAACAACTAACTGGGTTGAAAAATTCTGAAAACCGTAATATTGGTTGGGTATTGAAAGACTTAAAGATCTATTAATTTAAACTGTGGATGCTGGTCATGTTCGTTTATATTTCCTTTTCAGTTTAATAGAATTTCTATCTATTTCTGAAAATCGCATTGAACATACTAATTCAAGGCATGTCTGTTGATATATAGTTGATGTGTAATTCACTGCAGGATTTTGTGTAAAAATATTTCCTCAATTAAACATGTCTCCCTGTGACTGTAAAATATATACTCCACTAAGATTCTAGAACTCAATAATGAATTTATCTGCATTAACATTCCAAACTGTCTGCTCAGAGACGTCTAAATATTTTTTGTCAAATAGTTAGGGTAATGGGATCCAAGATGCAAAAGATGCTTTTGGAATTAAATTCCAATCACAATTTTAGATACATTTTGAAATTATTAATCTATCCTTAAACATTGTTATGCATGTTAATAAAAGACAAAACAACTTCAAAAAATAGAATGAATAGTGTGCAGCAAATCAGATTAAATGTATGTTTTAAAGGTCGGATTATAAGGTATAAATCTTGATTGAAGACATATTATTATATAATGTAAAGTTAAACTATAAAGGGCCCAGGGTTTGAAGCATAGAGGCCCTTGCCTGATGGAGTGGAAGATGGTTTTCTGTTTGGGCATTCTCCCTCTCGTAATGGGATAGAAATAGTGAATGCTGGACAGGTAAAGACTCAAATTACAATAAAAACAGTTTAGAATGAAATTAGGAAAAAGAAAACCAAGGTTTCAAGATTCAAACCACAAACTTCAATTTAGAGGAGCATGAATGGGGGAGATAAAGCCACGCATAAACTTAAAATGCTGGTAAACTGCAAATTGCAACTAAAAGATTGATAAATATTTGGAGCAATGTGTATTATGAATTCATGTAAGTTTTCTCTTATTGTGTTATTCTTTTAAAAAGAAACAAAAGCCCATTATCTAGTAACGATAGCAACTGGACTAATGGCACACTAACTACCATTTGCTTTTGTTCTGTCTGGCTTTGACAAAACCACCATATGTTAACCCTCTTCTGTCCTTATCACAATTAAGACATTTGCAGTTAATCAGCCAAACTGATAGACAAACGCATTACCTTGATAGCACAAAACTCAAGGTTAAAGCAAATAAGAATTTGATGTACAGATTCATAGCCCAATTCTGATTCAAAATCCCTTTCTGTTTTCTTTTGAATGTTTTCCCTTAATATGTAAAATTAGAAAGAAAACAAAAACAGGAAATCGGCCTAAAAGGTGAAAGGGGAAGTTGACTGTTCAAATCCCAAGCTCGCCAGCACACTTCCTGGGCGCATAAGACTCCACTTATGAGAACAAGGAAACATTTTACTTTAACTTATATATTGTTCAAATTTTGTATCCCTTAGGCTTAACCTTATGAACAAGCGCAGGAGGAAACTGCACCACAGATCACAAAAAAACATATCTAACTGCAAGGTGGGACTGGATTTCATGACTGTTCAGGATGCAATGATGAAGCGACAAAACTTCAAATACTTTTAGTCGATCATGAAAGGGTTAACTTCCACTTGTTTAATAGAGTGCAATAAACTAAAAACAAAAAAAATTGTTTGTTTAATCTTGGGTGTACCCTCAGTCTAGGTGGATTGGTATAGTCCAGTTTATACTCAAGTTTAGTCATGAGGTTGAAATTTAAGAGGACAAAATTTTAACAATATGCACAGTAAATAAAAAGAAACGCAATTATTGGCTTCTACAAGGAGAGTCTCGTAAGCCAAATTGGAGTCTGGATTGGGTATAACATTAAAATCAAACTCTACCCTTACCTTTATGGGCTGCTATTCTTAAAATATGTCAACATGGATCGTGCCCATATGTTCTCCATGATTCTTACTTAACGGATCTTGTGGCATGTTTGCTGGTGTAGTGGATGAGAGCATACAAAATTGGATCAAGCTGTTACAAGAACTTCCATTACCCTTCCATCGGAACCCCTTGGAATCAGATAAAAGATTAATGTCTGTAGTAGTGTGCCCTAAAATTATACTTAAAATCAATAAAACCGTCAATTGCCCTGGAAAAGATCTAATGGTGGAATTGAATTTATCCCTATGGTGGTGTATGCCACTAATCATTGTTAATCATTTTTAAAAGGATGGAGTAATTAAAGTGAGGACACCAACCTGATGCCTTTTCCATCTGACAGAGGAGAGAGCATCCACCAGCCCCTGAACACTCTCCAGCAGACACACCAGTTCTGGTCCCTCTCCTCCTCCTCCTCCATCTGTACTCTGTGTGGGTGACCCTGTATCCATCTCTTGTCAATATTTCTTCTCAACAGCCCTGGCAATGAATGCGTGTTCCTTATACCCACAACAAATTGATCGTTACTGATATGCATTTACATAAGTATTTGGCCATTAGTTCTACTAGCTCTTACGAAAACGATTCTGCATCGTTCCCGCCTACTTAGTTTGTCGATGAAAAGCTAACGGTATGTTTGAATTACGCACTTGCTTGAAGTTCGATAAAGGAATGTGGCCTAAAGTACGTTGCGTGGCAATCGATAATCATTCAAAAGTTTTTAATGAGGGAGTCTATGGGTTCTAAGAGTAGAATTATACAGTAAGATTGAAAAGTGCCATCTAATACACTGTAATTGTTACTTCTAACTGTCGTCTATTTCTTTGCTGATCTTGAATCAGCTGCTACGATTTTGATACTTTTCTGTCCTCTCTTCTTTAAACAAGGGTGTTAAAATTCAATTTTTATTGTAGCAGGATTCTTGTATGTCATACATTTCATGATGTAATGTCATTACATTTCTATTAATTGTGACATGTGTAGTGTAATAGTGAATTCTAAAATGAATGAGATGGGGAGTTCTAGAATGAATGGTTTAAAAGTATAATGATGAAAATTGTATTGCTCTTTCTTTTTGGATGTGAATTCAGTTCATGATAGCACTCTATCTAAATTTAATCATAAGTGTGAAATTCAGTACAAAAGAAAGATTTTAGCTGAATGAAATATAGGCTCCAAATTGGATCACGCATTCACATATGATAAAACAAAAAGATGAATTGCATAAACATGATGAATTGAACATGTGATTGAAACCAAAATGTAATATCTCTTTTGCTAATAATTGGATATGTGCTTGTCAATGATTGAATATTTGTTACACGCTTTGATAGCATCTACTTGCTCCAAATTAGGATGAAAAAATGATAGATTTGATCTCAATTTTGTAGATTTTGATGAAATGGATGAATGGCTAAGATTTGATCTTTGGTCATGACTTTACCCCTATTCATGATTGAATGAATGGATGTGAAAAGATGTTAGTTATTACCCATTTTCATGGAGGTAATTAGCTAGTTATCTCATTTAATTGGGTAATGAGTTAACTATGTTGATTGACTAATTAACTATTTTGATTGACGAGTTATTTGATTCAAGATTGAATTGTTAATTAAATTAATTGATTTGTTAATTTTGTTGATCGATTAGTTAACTATGGAGTAATAATCATGATTTTTATTAAATTGTTTATGGATATATAGTTATTTGAATATTTGAGGGAAAATGATTTATTTAAATTAATTAAATAATAAAGATATTTAATCAATATAAAGTGGATTAATTAAGGTAAGATGAATTATTTTAATGAGTGGATGAGTGATTGTGTCGTTAAGTGTTGAGATGGCAGGGGGACGGTATGGCAATGAGCATATGGAAGATTTTAGTGTCTACACTCAGTATCACTCATCTCCAATTATTTAATTATAAGTTTTAGATCCTCCATTTACCACTTTGAGTTAGAATTGTGAGTGAATACTTGTCTTGTGTCATTTCTACAACCATGGATTTGAACCTTAAACTTTTAAAATTCAAAATTACGTGTTGATCTTTTCACTAATTGGTGTAAGCCAACCTAGCACATTTTTTTATTTATGTGCTACATTGTTGTATTTAAAGAAATTAATCCATTTTAAATTATGTTGGAAATCATCAAGGACATGTTAGGGTTATCAAAATAATTGTCATAGAGCACTTGTGAAAGCAACATAGTAGCATTGGCAAAGCATTATATCACACACATCATCTTAGATTCATTACACGCCTACTTATTTTCCCTATCCGTATTCCAAAGTGGTTGAATCAATCTAAATAGGGATATTGAGAAGAACATGACCCTTGTTATTTTGTAGATTCCCTAAAGATGTTTATGAACATTGCCAATCCCTACAAAAAATTAAATATTAGAAGATCAAGGTGAGTAAATTCCAACAAATATATTTTGGTCAATTAGTTATCATGGGTACAAGTTCAATTTCATATGCCAAATTGTTTATATGCTCATAGAGATTATTTCTACAAACACAAATATGAATCAAGTGAAACGTAGTAAGTTTGTAGATTGTGAGACATGGTCATTTGATAAAGCCCTAAAACATCATGGCAAATTGATTCTCAATGTTATTAGCATCATTTTCCCACCTTTGAATTCCATTATCATATTTAATTTCCTTTAGTCTTTGTAATTAATTCATTTATTGTATCTAGTCCCAACTCATTTATAATATTAATAATTTATTTAATTTTTATTGCCTTTCTTTGATTAATTAGTTAACCATAAATATTTTATACAAGTGATTTATTTTCCCTTTTATTTTGGTCAAAATGAGATTCTTACACTTCCTAGGGCTTTTTCCTTGGGGTTAATTCCTTATACATAAGGGTTTTAGATTTGATATTCTAATTGTTAATATTTTCTTTCAAATCTAATTAAGGTTTGGATCCAACATTATTTGTCTATCATTTATTTATCTTTATTATGGTTTGGGCTTGTATTGTTTGATCTCTCTTTTATTTATACCTACCCATCCTTATTTATGCATCATTAATATATCTTTTATCATAGATTCTTATGGTCCATTGTCCTTAGCCTTGTCCATACCTATGTTACAAATCTTGGTATATTTCTAAGCTTTGTTACTTATGATTCTTCCATCCTTAACACTCTTAGGTCATTCTTCCTACAAATGGGGATGTCTTATCTATGGAGGTTATGTTTCATCATATGTGTGATTTTTCCTCTTCATATATCTAGTTGTTGCTTCTCCTTCTCTCTTAAACATACTTCCTTCACTTGTCCATGATCTCCTAGTTACCTCTAATTTTCTTATGACAGGTGATAGTAAAGTGCATGAGTATGGTAATTTTTTACCTTTGAGTATCTTTCATCCCCATGTGTCGATTCATGTTGTTGATACTTTATCTCTCACTTCTCATGATACATCTAGGGATCACCCATTGTGTGATGATGATATACCTAGTGAGCATGTCCTTTTATACATCTCATGTCATATTTCCTTATTCACTTATGGATTGAACTACTTCATCTTTCCTTAAGGATCTTGGTGATGCAAATAGATGTGTTTCACCTTCATGTAAGGTAGTTATCACTTCTTATGTTTCTTATTATATTTGGTCTATTGATGATATGTTTAGTGAAGAGCATAGTAATAAGTTTTTTTTTGTAAGTTAAGCAGGGAAAGGGCCCAAACCCTTACATAAAAAAAAGTTTCATCATTAAAGAAAGACAAAAATAGAAAATAGAAAATACATAGTATGTTGGTTGGTCATTGGGTTAGACCAAACAACATGAATAACACAAAAAGAGAACAACAGAGAGACAACAACCAAAAAAATAAACCAAAACTAAAATCAGAAAATCCAAGAGCTAGAGTGAGGAATCCCAATCTGTTTACTCATATTTTTGGGGGTTTCATCCCATTTTTCCACTCCATTAATAGTTAGTCTTCTTGTTTTCTCTTCTTCTTCTCGAAGACCTACACATCTTCAACCTCGTCCTATTATTTCTTATGTTTGTTTAGCTCAATTTGAAATGAAAGGACCCCAATAACAAACCTTCTTGTTATCTCGTCTATGATTTTTACAAGTTCGTTCATTGTCTTTTCCATTTTGACAAGCTTGTGTTGATATGTAATAGTTCTTTATGTTTTTATGATGGTTTTGATGATTTTTTATTCTTGATAATTTGGTTTTTGGTTCACATTATTTTAACATACTATTATCTAATACTCATTTAGTAGTAACAAAGATGCACATTTACACACTGCATATTTCGTATCCTCATAATATCCATACATATATAGTGATGCTACATTGATGAATGCATTTGGTGATACCTTGGTTTAAAGAGATGAACATTAGTGCAATTTATGTTGTACTTATGATGTACATTATTCCATGATTGATTATGTATTTTATCAAAATAATTTATTATTGGACCTAGACCATGTTTCACTCATAATTATCGTACTTCCCCTTCTAATGGGCCTTCCTTAGTGGATCCCATGGATTTTAATATGCATCACAACGATATACTACTTTTTTATGGAGAGGCTTCTTTGAATCCTTTCATTCTATCTTATGAGGTATCTTTGATTGATCATTGAGTACATTATTATAAACCTTCTACTGAACAAGCACACGGGTTAAACATGGACAAGGACAACATGCCACTAGTTGATGATCTATATATTTCACATCCTCTCCTACCATTACACAAGACATGTGTAGAATACTTATTAAGCTCTCTCATCATTAGGACTAACTATTTTAAAAGGGATTTGATGCTTATGAGAAAATATTTAATAAAAAAGATTATATTAGTGAGATATGGTATAATCCTTTAGCATGTGACATTTTGACTTATCATTCAACTAGATGATTTTTGGCACCTCGTTTTAGAAAGTATTAGGGTATGGGTGATCCATTAATTAACTTAACCTAATTTTCCAAAATATAAACTTCACTTATTTTCATGAGGATAAGACGATTTTTAAATTGTTTCCAACAAACTTGAGTGGTCATGCATTTACATGGTTTTATTCATTGTCATGTGCTTCTATGATTTCCTTTGAGAATTTGGCTATTGTTTTCATGAAACATTTTCATTCCAATTTTGAACAAAGGCATCTATTAAATAAATAGTGCAATACAAACTAAAAAATCATGAGCCAATTAAGGATTATATCATGAGATTTCCATCTTTGACTACCAATTTGAAATCTTCATTAGACGGTGAGAATTTTCAATTTATATTTGTTGATGGATTACTTCCACTCTTTGAAGGACAAGTGAATTACAAGCATCACTATTCATTTTAAAAACTATGTGATAATTTATGTAAATGTGAGCATGCTTTACTAGAAAATCTTATTTTTTGTATCAATGTATTTTGAACACTTCCTCTCGTGTTCATACTAATATCATTGACACATATTGATAATGAGGAAAATGAGGACGTATCAAATGATGATCATCATATTAAATCAAAAATATTCCAATAGTTGACTATATTGAAGGAGGCCCCAAATGTTTTATTGGAACAACTTTTGGAACACAATTTTGTTTATTTACCTCTACTTAAGCCAATATATATGTCTAAGCTTGCACCACCTAAGATTAAATATTTGTGTTCTATTTATCACACGCATGTACATCCTATGGATATTTTTGCATCAAACTCAAACATCGAGTTAAAAATATTATATACAAATAGATTATATAAGTTACATGGCTAGTCATATGGTATTGCATCATGATGATTCTTCTACTAATGATTATATTGATCATAGTGTAATATACATTAAGGTTACACACAATTAAAAGAGGCACGTGATAAAACACACATATCAAACTTGACATCTTCGCATCGCACTTTTATTTTTAGGAATACACTTTGTGATGACACGGATAGTCCCATTGGACTGTTGATTTCAATTATACATTTTCATAGCATATTTTATCTACATGCCTAACAATAATGATTCCATTTGTTAGATGGCCTCACCTATCTTTCTTAGTACTTGCCACTTTTGGGTTTTTTGCTTTCCTTTCTTGAATATAAGATTATGTTGTGTTGTTTGTGTCACTTCCCCTTTTATTTTTTATAATTTCTACTTTGTCCTTTTTATTTTGTCACATATTTTGTGATTATTTATTATTATTCCATTTACTTTGTATGTCCTTACATTTTGGCATTTTTATTTATGTCATTCTTTAACATACATCTCTTAGTATTATTTCACCTTCTATACTATGCTTTATGCTTTGATTCCCTAATTGGAGGTATCTTTTTTTTTAACTCCTATTCTTTCTTATCTCTCCTTGTTAGCTTTCATGTTTTCTTATATGCCTTTTTGACTCTCATGTTCTCCTACATGCCATATGTTTCCATCTATGTTTTCCACATGCTTCCTTGCTACTTTGTTCATTTCTATGCTACATGCTCCTATGCTTTGCATCTTATATTTACCACTTTGATTTCCACATGTTTCTTAAATTGTGTGCTTGTGTTACATAATTCTTGAAGTTACCTTATTTATGATATCTAATTAATTTTTATTTACATGATATGACTATTATGCCTATTTTTATTATGATCCTCATTCTTACATGTTTATCTTATGCTCACATGCTTTGCATGTTACAACCATTATAATTTATGTGTCTTATTATTCTATGTTGATTATCCTTATCATAATTATATCTTATGATTCCATGTTTATGATCCTTTTCATGCTTATATCCAATGATTACATGTTGTAATGCTTGTCATGCTCACATCTTATCTAGATGCTCATATTATCTTTATCTAACATTTATTGCTATCATTCATCATATCATTTGCCTACATTGGGGGCAACATTGGAAAGGGACATCTTGCCTTTCCCTTTCTATATATACTTTCATGATTGCATCTTTTATATGCCCTTGCATACTTTTGTTATTATATGATATATATTTTACTATGTTTGCATACCTTATCATGACTATATTTTTCTTCCTCTCCTCTAATTCCTTGCAACCTCAATATGCAACAAATTAGAGGGGGCCATATATGTCATCAATATTCCTTTTCTAATTTATATTTTTCAATTCATCTTTGTGTTGACTTCCATGATCTTAACTAAGCAAGCATCAAAGATAATTTTCCACTACCTAATATAGATTAAATTTTATAGAAAATCACGAGATTGAAGATGCTATCTTTGCTTGAAAAAATGTGTAGCTACAATCATTTTTTAATCAAACCTAAGGGTAGACACAGATCCATATTGACCACTAGAAGAGGCACATTTAAATTTTTTAAATTTCTTTTGTGATTGTGAATGTAGGTGTCACTTTTTAGAGGGTTATGCATTCTTCCTTTGATGGACTAATTATCATAATCATTGAAGTTTTCCTGAATCATCTAATAATGCATTTGAAGAAGAGAAAGAAACATCTTGATTATTTATGAGAAAACAATTTGTATTAGAGAAAGTTTGTAATCTCTTTGAATATAAATAAATCGGTGTTTGGAGTGACTAAGGGGAGACTCTTAGATCCCACCATTTCAAAGAATAATCTATTTTAATTGATCTTGATAGGATCAATGTAATTAGAGAGGTTCCACCTCCCAAAAATGAATTCATATGGTATGTGTTCATTCTTGAAAAGATTAAATTTTATATGCAAATTAATTTTTTATTTTGCTAACAAATTAGACCCTTTATATTTTTTTCTTGAGAATTTTTTAATAATATTTGAGATAGAAATGATGATTTAGCATTTGACAATATAAAGAAATAATATATGTTGCTTCTATTCAATAAAAACTAGATTTAATACAACCTTGAATTTTATATGTCAATATCATTGAAAAGGTTGTGGATAATGTTATTATGCAATATGATGAGAATAAAGAGGAAAGACCAATCAGTTATGTAAGTCAAGTTTTGAAGGATGTTGAGATAAGTTACCCTTTGATTGAGAAATGTGTTGTCACTTATCATTGCTATTCCCTTAACCCATTCATTATATCGGGACATGTGTTAATCTTTATTTGAGTCATTTACTTTCCCATAAGTATATTTATTGTAAGCTAGGCTAGCCTCTTGTGACTAGGGTATTAATATTTCATAGTGATTTTCATACAGAATAAGTTGTGAGTGGTTGTTCATTATATTGAAATTTATGGTCCTATTGTAATACTTTGGGAGGTCTCCTCCTCAAAGTGATTGTTAGTGTAAATAGAGTCGTTATCATACCTAGTTAGCTAATCACCTTTCTAGGATTGACCTATTCACATCAAACTTAAGTTTACTTAGGTTTTTTTTGCTTTTGTCTCACTTCATTTGGTTGAAAAATATGTCTTCGTGACTTGAGACACTTATTGACACTTGCTCACACGCTTGTTAAGTGAGCTCACAAGTGTCCCACCTATAGAGGGGTATTCAGAGTTTCACTCCAACCTTCTCACCTCCTCGTCCTTGCCTTTATAAGCAAGGCTTGATTATTGTATTATACACTTTTCATTTTATATTGATAGACATACTATTGTGCATATCTTATTCACTTGTGGAAGTTATTTCATGCTCTTTGATTATGGCATTCTCCAACATGGTGTCAAATCCATGAGAGCATGTTCCTTCCAACATCAAGGTGACTCCCACATATATCCCTATCAATGAAACATCGTAGAACCAAATGGATATCGTCATCACATCTAGAAGGCTCGAGAAATGAAAAATACCTTTCGTTTCATCAATTTTAGTAATTTTCATTTTTTTCACTTTTTTGGCCTTTGTGCCTATTTTATGAAAAGATTAAAAAAAAACATTTTTTTAGCAAAGGGCCGATTTTCCCTCTACCAATTTGCTTGTTAGGGTAGATATTTGCAAGATAATTTGGCCTATTCGGCCTATTCTAGAAGGATCTACCTATGGTTATTTCTTTCTGCGAGATTTTATTGTTTGGATTTTTGGCCTATACTCCATCCTACCATTTGTGGGATTGTAGACATTCAAAGGTTTCTCATATCTTCAAGCCACTAGCATACCTAAAAATCACATTATTCAAACTTATTCATGTACTTCATTGTTGAGCAAGCATCACACTTCATTATTAGTGTGAGCAAGCATCACACTAATCTACCATGGATGCATGATCAAAAAAGGATTTTGTTGGAGCTTATTGTAATCACCCACATCCATCTACATATCTCTAGTGATCATGGAGGAGCAACAAAATCTTAGGCAACACATCTCCATTCCAAGTGCCTTCATTCTTTACCTAGCCACCACCATTCACATAGCACCCCTATCCCATCCCACACGACCCTCCTCAAGACTCAACTGCATCATTCTTTATTTTGATTATAGCCAACTTCATCAGGAGAGCTCATGGGAGATGAAAAGTGTGAGCTTCAACTTCATTAAGTCCAATGCATTTGCATTCGCACCACTCATTTTGGAGGATCTCTATTTATTAGAAAATCAAGAAAAATGCAATACTTCAAAAAACCTAACCAGGTCATACCTGACACTGCATAGGTGTTATAGCTAAGTGTGATTTGGGCTATCACCGCATTGTCATCAAACTCCTCCACACAGTGCTTGCCTACTTCCCATTCATTGTGAAGATATTCAACAACATTTTTTCCTTGGGTGGTTATCTCATTACTCTCTTCTATAGATTGATCCATTATTTGTGGAAAAGCGGGTGTGAATGGTTTTCTTAGGTCGAGGGCTTCTATCTTTAAGTGTAGGTTTTATTTTCCTAGTAGGGTTATTTATTTTCCTATATTCCTAGGTTTTTCCTACACTTTAATTAAGCTTGCTTAGGTTATATTATGTGAGTATTAGTGTGAGTGGGTGCAAGGTGTCGACATCTTCCATGGGAGTTACACTTTTAGGCTATTGTAGTTGGCTCTTCTCATTGGTCATATTTTCCACCTCTCCCCTCTCTCATAGTCTATTTATACTCACCTTGTTAGTGTGAAAGGGGTACTTTATCTAGCTAGTTCATTCTTAACTAGTTCTCCACTAAAGTCCTCTTCACACTAGCTTAACTATACATAAGGATAAGGCGGTTGAGCCTCTAATGACATGAGTTGTCACACCTCATAGGATGCCAACACTTGTCATAATCCGGTTGCATCTATCTGTCCCCTTGGCCTATATAACCAAGGAATTTCCTTTGTAATCTCAATTCTCAAGCTAAATATATCTTTTTTTTTGCATCCTCATAATGTTATTTTGCTTCTGGAGCATTTGTATTACTCTCATGGAGACTAACTTTGTGTTGCTATTTTGATCTTGTGTCATTTGCTTTCACAATTTCATATCTATTTATTTGCACTAATTTTCTAGGTTATTCATCTTTTTAGATTCTAACAAGGTATCGAAGCAGTTCTAGTGCAATATAGATTGTACTTTCCTTATTTGAGAGTTTTTAGGGGGGCTAATAAGCTTTGTTGCAATTTTCTTCAAAATATCATATGCTCTTCTCTTACGTTTTCGAGCAATTTGAAGAACCTGAAAGGATTTACAAAGATCCTATTAAAATTGTAGGTTTTATCATGCCTTTGCTTGACTTAGCTAGCTGATTGAGCCTTTACAGACTATTTTTCATTTTTGGGGTCATTTTTTGTTGTTGGGAGCATTATTTTACACTAGATCCACATTTTATGTACAGTTGAAAGAAAATCCGCCATCTGGGTTTTATTTGCAGCAAAAAAAAATCATCTGGGTCGTTGCTAGTTTTTGCATACAGATTTTATATTTCACATAAACTAAATTAGAATGTTTCAGTAGATCCCCTCTTCGTTGACAGTTGCAGATTTGAAGGTAGTTTTCAAACACTGCATTCTCACTCATACTAGCTTCGTTTCTCAAGCATTTTTTTTTATTTGGGCTATTTTCTCGTGCTATTTGCACTAGTGCAGGGGTTTTTTGGTTTTGAAGCAATGTTTTTTTAGAAATTGCAGATTCTCACCCATGACACTACACAATTCTCATTTTGGGAACTTCAGAGACTCATAACTTTCTCATACGATCTCAGATTGAGGTGATTCGTTTTTTGAAAGTGCATGATTTTTCAAGTAGATCATAGTGGTGTTGTTAATATCACTCAAATTGGCTCCAGTTTTATACTTTCAACATACACCCAATGTGTGAGAATTTTGTAAAGCATTGAGATCAAGACCACTAGGTATTATTGCTAGTGTAAGTTGTAAATGCACTAATTATAAAGTGCCAAATCATATTTGTTTGGGGGGGTTCTTTCTTTGAGTTAAAATGGGGGGTTGTCTTGTGTATGTTCTCTTCTTTTTAGCATCTCTTTAAGGAAAGTTGGATTACATAGGATAACAATGGGACTTGAAACTGAACCTACTAAAGATGAAGATAAGACTAAGTGGTTTAACAAATTTGATGAGGCCTATGGAACATTGTGTTTGTTTATTTCTCTTGATTTACTATTCCACATTGAGTCTTTGAATTCACCAAATGAAATCTGGACAAAGCTAGAAACACTATTTGGCACACAAGATTCAATGAGGAGTCATATGTTGGAAAATGAACTAATTAGTTTAAATCCAAGAAATTTCAACACAATTCAAGATTTTTCCACAAAATTGAAATCACTAAGGTTGTAGTTAAAACAATGCGGTATTGATAAGAAAGATGAACAACCGATTCTTAGTATTCTCTCTAAACTAAGTTCAAAATATTCTATCTTTGTTTCTACCTTCTATGCTACTAAGGGTGCACTTGGGACAAAATTCACTATGCCATCTTTGGATGATTTTGCTATCTCTCTCACACAGGAACAAGATAAGATAATCTAGATGGGCACTCTTAAATCCTCTAAGTCACATACCCTGGCTATCAACCAAGGTACAAAAGAACAAAAAGGACAAGTTAGTAACAATAAGGATAAGAAATAAAAGAATAGCAAGGAGAAAAAGGATCATATTCTAGTTGCTTCAAAAGCAACCAATGAGACCCAATCTTCTAAGGACGAAAAGCCTAAGAAAGAGAAGGTCAAATGTGCCTATTGTAAGAAAACTTGATCATGATGAGCACAAGTGTTTGAAGAAACAAGTGGATCATTTGCCACACATTCTTGAGAATAATAATCTCAGTGTTCCTGATTCCATCAAACAGAGTTCAAAGGAGGGTTCTCACGAGGCCAACAGTAAGGGGAAAGGAGAGGGAAAGGCCCTTGTAGCTATTGCTTCTCCACCATCCACATGGGTTCTTGATTCAGGTCCTTCACACCACATGACTTCAACTAAAGATGAAATTGAATCTATGGAGCCATGTTTTATGCCTTCCATTCTGATGGGTGATGACACTCCACTTGAGGCATGTGGGAGAGGGTCTATTAATATGGGGATGGAACATTTTAGGATGTTCTTTGTGTGCCCTCATTATTAACTAATCTCCTATCTATCTATCAAATCACTCACAAAGGTATAGGTAAGAGAGTTGAGTTTACTCTTGACTTAGTGGTGATTCATGAGATGTTGAATAATTCTACAATTGAAGTTGGGAGAGTAGATCATTAGTGAAGAATTTATTTGTTCTCTCACTTTGTTCCTGATTCCCCTCGACTGTTCTACTCACTCATTCATATCATGTGAGTAATTTATGGCATCAACGGTTAGGACACTTGAACTACCGTTATTTGTAGCAGCTCAACAAACAAGATATGGTTACATGATTACCTACAGTTCACTTTTCTAAAGGTGTTTGTCATGGTTGCATTCTTGGAAAACATACTGAACAGAAGTTTGACAAAGGAAAAGCTTGGAGAGCCTCACATCTTTTGGAGTTGGTACATAGTGATTTGGCAGGGCCATTTCCACAACCATCTTTCAGTAAAGCTTGATATGTTTTGACATAAATTGATGATTTCTCTAGAACACCATTGTGTACTTCCTCAAGCAAAAGTATGAAGTATTTGATTAATTCTTGGAGTATAAGGCTTTTGCAGAGAAACAAACTGGAAAATCTATCAAAGTTTTGAATATAGATAATGGGGGGGAATATGTCAACCATAGATTTGTGTAGTATTGTGCTTAAGAGGGCATTGATTTGTAGTATACAACCCCCTATAGTCCTTAGTAGAATGGAGTTGCAAAACAAAAGAATTGGTCCTTGAAAGAGATGGCTAATTGTATGATTCACTCCAAGTCTTTGGCACCACCTTTCAAGACAGAAGACATTAACTATGTGTTATATCCAGAGCAACATTCCCCACAAAGTTGTGAAGGGTGTAACTCCTTTTCAAGCTTGGACTTGTCAAAAACCATCAGTTAAGCACTTTCAAGTGTTTGGGTCTAATGGATGGGCTCACATTCCAATAGAGAAATGTAAGGCTATGGATCCGCAAAGAAAGTCTTGCATATTTGTTGGTTACCCAGATGATGTCAAAGGCTATAGGCTTCTTCACCCTACCACACATGAGTTGTTCATTGAGAGGAGTTTTCAATTTGAGGAGAGTACTTCCAATCCTTCTCTCGACACTTCACCTACCACCATCAGCTTGGAGTCCTTGTATCATGATGATAGTTCTTCAGAGGTTCATAACACTTTAGATCATGATGAGGAGTCTTCTTCCTCCACTTCAGATGTTGTAGTGATCATAAGGATGCACACAATGTTGGATGTTGTGGTTGTGTTGTTGATATGTGATTTTCATTGATGTCAACACTATTAGTACTGTTGTATTGAAGGTTGTATATGTTGAAGATATAGAGAAAATTGTTAGAGGAAATGTTGCAAATTACCAGTGGAATAGTGAATATCATGAAGGTGTATTGTTTTGTACATTGAAGATAAATTGTTGTGGAATAAAGGGTTTATTTTTGAGAGTATCTAGTTCATCTACCAAAATTTTTAGAGGTTCGCGTGAAGTTTTGATCATGCTATGAACAATTGTGTTTTGACAGTGCTTTTGTTTTCTCTATCAGTGTTTTTTTATTGAATTTTATGTGTTTTTGGTAATTTCTGTTGTTGTGGATGCTTCTATGTTAGTTCTTGTTGTTTTTGGATTCTTCTAGATCATTCTCTATCCTTGTTGTATGCCTACATTGATCGGAGTGCTCGTGGTCAAAGATTTTTCTCAATATGTTCAAGTTTTCATGTTCTTTGTTGACATGATGGTTGTAACATGTTGTGGATCCTTGAAAATTTAAATTTGAATGTTTGGCGCACTTGAGGATATTGTTTTAGGTCACATCACAATATTAGCTGATGGTGTTTGATTTGCATTGAAAATTTATTTGTAAATTTGGGCCAACATTGTAATATGTTTTATATTTTTGGCCGACAAGGTTGTTGATGTAATTTTATGTTGTAGATATATAAGAGTGTTTTTTTAAGAAAATTTAGTGTGTATGAAGTGAAGAAAAGCCAAAGAAGAGAAATTGTGTGAATATTGATCTATTCATTCGATTGCAGAGCAGAGTGAGAAGAAGTTTGAGTGAAGTGTGAAGAAGGTTTTATGTATGCTTTGGAACTATAATCAGGAGGGCTTGTGTAGAAGTTATTTTATTAGTCATACCACATGGATCTGTCCATATTTCTTTGTGTATTCAATTAGGTAGTACAGTCCCTTTTTGTATTTGGCGGTGAAGCTCTAGAGGTGACATGCTAGAATGCATAACATTCCCATTATTTTTCATTATACTTTTTTAGCAGGGAATTATAATGCTTGGGACTAACATCCACCGTGGTTTCCCTAATAGGGGTTTCCATATAAAAATCTTGAAATTGTTCTATGTGCTTTTGATGTATTGATTGTTTCATGGTTTATTGTTCATTCTTTAAGATCCTGATATTAAGTTAGAGTAAAGTTTGAAAATTTAAAATGTGTGCAGCGACCAGCCAGTTCACCCCACTTCAGTTATGCATCCATGTTTGCCAATAATTGAGTATGGAGACTAGGTTCCTTTGAAAGTTTAAAATCTTGAGGTGATACGAGATGGCATCATACAAGAAGGATAGTCCTAGAATCGATGGAAAAAACTACTCATTGTCAAAAGCTAGGATGGAGTGTCATTTGGGGTGTATTGGTGAACCCTTCTAGAAGATTACAATGAATCCATATATTTATTCCCTCATGGCCAGAATCCCTTCCACTTCTTGATAGAGATTAAAGGGTAAAAGGAATAATGTAGGGAGACTTGTTGATGGTTCCAGGATGACATCAACTTGATAAACAAAATATTACTATTCAGCTCTCACAGAGAGAAAGAATAACACATGGATATCCTAACTCCCAGAGTCTTAGTAAATGGGTTCACCAGTATGTTGATTTCACTCAATGTTGATGTGAACTACTTATAATGTTCAAAGAGACCTCGATGTTATGAGCTTGTGGATTGTTCTAAAGATCAAGAAACATAAATTTAAACCTACTTTAACCGGAGTTTTAAAGAAATAGAAAAAGCTTTTGGAACAGAAGAATGATAATTCATCCAACTTAACGGACTTGTTACCTTTCAAGGAATTTCTAACTACAAATCTTGGGAACAAAATTAACTTGGCGAGACCAACACGGTTTCATTCATTCCATGATGTTAATTTGACAAAGTTACAAATCACTATTTAAACAAAACATAAAAATAAAACTTTGTTCCTTGAAAGCTTTTCAAATCAAATGATTAACCCAAGATAAACACCATTAGAACACAATATGAGTAGATTTAAATCGGTTTGCTTCTTTTATTAGTAGAAGCAGATAAGCAACATTTACAAATCTGGCACAATCCTGTTATGCAGAGAAAACCATGTCTTGATTGTTTCCATCTACAGAGGAGCTAGGAAGGATACAGCTACTACCATGAATTTGATCAACTCCCTATTCTACTGCTACTCTTAAGTTTTTCTTTCTCTTAGAAAACTCCTACTGTTCTCTGAAAAATCTCCCCCTTTTTTAAAAGAGGCAAAAATTCCATATATACAGAACCTGCCAAAAGAATGTCGGCCCCTCTTTTAGGGTTTACAAAATATCAACCTCTAGAAAGATCCGCCCTTAGATCTTTTGAATCAAGTTACTTCTGCATTAAATGTGTATCCCTGTTGTCCATGTCAGTGAAGGATCACTCTAGGAATGGCCTCCAGATCTTTTGGAATAATTGCATTAACTTATGGCCTCCGTGTCCACTCTCGAACTTCCATCAAAGCTGCCTTGAATGTTTTGAAGTATTATCATGAATGGAAATCTACCCTTGCCAGTAGAGATCACAGTTGTCACTAAGACTCGTGGTTTCTTCCTTTTTGCCTTTCTCCTATTCTAGATCTTTCTTCTTGTTGATCTCTTAAAAAAGAACACCACTGGATATCGAACTGATCCATCGCTTTATTCACAGAGTAGATCCATACCGTTCACATTCTATTGATCTCCTTCATAGGGGTAGTCAATCAGTCAAACTGTCAATGGTTCACCTTTAGTTCCCTCTAATTAGTTGAACGCATGCCACTTAGGCTTTCTAGGTGGTCAAAGGCTACTCAAACAGAATTGCATGTCGGTGAGACACTTGTCGTGTCTCCCCGATGTGATTATACTCTACAATAGCTTCGACATAGCATACAACTATCAGTGAGACCTCATACCGAGCGGCCAGGGTTATATCGATGTCCAAAATTGTCTCTAAGACAATCGCTATCGGCCAAACATCATAGCGAGCCCTTAAGAGTTACACCACTGTGATCCCATTGGCAGGACATCCACACTCAGCAAGACATCATTCGATTGACGAGGAGGTCACCAGCGAACTTCAGAGTCATCGCGATATCCTTTTCCCATTGGAAAATCCATCGCTATCAACAAGACTCCCCTCGGTTGGTGAAGTTAGCATTACACCGAAAGGCACCATTCCATGTCCGGCAAGGCAGCTCGTTGGTCCGGAAAGACTTCATCTTAGGTAACACCCCTTTGTGAGCTTCGGGGACCATTTACGTTTGACCAAGACTCCCCTAGGTCGGCAGAATTCTTGTCGAATTACAAACCTCTTCATCAAGAGTCCCTAAACCACATATGTCCAGTGAGAACTTTATTCTCTCGGTGGGACCCTCATAGCAAATGTAAATCTTTCTCCCCGATTTGTGAACAACTTTTGGGGAGACTTTCATCTGTTGGTAGGACCTCATGGCGGGTTCCATTAGTCACACCGAAGGTTTAAAACCATCGGCGAGACCATCGCTTGTCAACAGGACATTATACCGAGTGCAAATCTTTCACTCGAAGTCTCCCCGAGCTCAACCTTGTGAACCACTGTTGGCAAGAGTCCCCCAGTCGGCAAGAGATTACACCGAAGGCATAACCTTCAACGAGACATTCAGCAGTCGGCGGGGCTTCTCCCCGAGGCCTTCATCTTTTAGCGAGACTCCACCTAGTCGGGAAGACTTTACCCCGAACTCAAACCTTTGTAGAGATCACACCGGAGCAAACCAACACTCTCCCGACAGGGCTTATGAACAACAATCAGTGAGACTTCCCAAGCGGAGAGATATACAAAAACTCATGGTGACCAAAATGTCTCGGTGACCTTTGGATTTCAAATGAACAAAACCAAACTGCCAGTCGGCAAGACATCGAGCTGGTCTCAACGACTTTATCCTTTGAAGAGTTTTATACCAAATGTGATTGAGGTATGCTTTCCAACTAAGTTCCCTAAGAAATATCATCAGGTGTATGATTTAATCCTGCAACACAAATTCCTCCATTAGTCCTCAAAGCATATAAAATGCACTAATGTTCATCGTGCCTTCAATTTTAACAAAAGGAAACCCAACTCTGGCTGAAGGAGAACCAAAATTTGACAGAACAAAAGACAAACTTAGGAGGAAAACAAAAGAACTCCTAAGACCAAACCAAACAACCAAAGGCGAAGAAAACAAAAGAAAAGGGGGGACCTGTTTTGTTCCAGAAAAAAATGGGGTGGTTATGCAAGGGCGCAACAAATGGCAACTCAGCTGGGAAAATGGTTTAACCACAAGAAACTAAAGAATTCAGCTACCCAGAACTCCTGGTTTATGAACATCACAACTCCAGTTGGGTCAGTTTTAACAACCAAGGTTGAGCTAGAATCTCAAATGTAAGTCAACACTGGCTACCCTTGAATCTAAGTGTGTGCTTGATGGTGCATCATCCTTTTATAAAGTTTTCCTCATCTTTTGAACAACAATGTGCAAGATTTGAACTACATGAGTTGATTCCCTTTAGTTGTTGTGCAATGATATCTTGGGCATTGCTCCACTACCAGTCAGACATCCATAGCCCCAATAGAGATACCTCTAGTTTTCTCACAGCATTGCTCTATTGTAGTCGGTCCTGCTGCGCCAAATGAGAATGCTGATCACCCATTCATATTGAGTCTTCTCTTCCTTTTAGATAGTTCTCTTTTTTTTTCTTGGAGTTTCAGATATTTCATTCAATTTTTCTCAATATGTCAGATGTTAGACATCTGTTCTGGGTTGAAAACTACCATGGACCTCATAACAACATTTGGGGGATTGGATTTTGCACTCAAATCTTACAACACTATCATCCCAAGACAAATATACCATTACAAAAGGAGATGATCTTGATGATTTGTAGTAGATTCAAAGGTAGTATTAAAGAAGATTTTACTTTGCACCTTGTTTTGGGGACTTTCCACAACTCTTATTGGCAGCAATGGGCATAAAACAAAGAGTTTTAGGACAAAATCGCCCAATCAGAAAACCTAAAAATATCTAAACCACTTCTCTCCTAATGACCAAAGTATACTCGAGATAACAGCCACCATTTCAAGATGGGAAAGAACAGATAAACCCCAAAGAAACAAAACAAAATGACCAAACAACAAAGCGAAAGGACATAAAAGAAAGAACAAACAAACAAACAAACAACAAACTTTACCACATGGAGACAAGCCGAATATTTACATACAAAAGGAAACAAACCGACTATTTATAAATAGAAAACCAATTATTTACATATAAAACAAAAGACCAAAACAAAAGAAAACAAACAAACCCAAAAATAAAAGAAAAACAAGAGGACATGGGAAAGAGAAAACAACATAACAAAAAGAAAACTAACTAAACCAAAAAAAACAACACTAACCAATCCTAATCCTAAACTAACTCCAAAGCTAAGCTTTACAAACACAAAACTGTAAAAATTTGTACATTGACTTGACTGATTTTTCATTATGTGCAGCAATCTTAACTTACTAGGCACAGTTCTAAACCTACCAAATTTATCTTTATACTCAGAAATATGAAGTTTATGTGCAATAAGTTCGTTCTGAGGGTGTAAAGCTTGAAAGATTATTAGTTGTGGGTTCTCAATTTTGTCATGATTTACCCACAAGCACATTTTACTATCCCCAATGCCATAATCAAACTGAAAATCATTGAAACACAGAGGATAATGAAAGGACACCACCTAACTCAGAAGATTTATAGTCACTAATGTAGAATTGTGTTGTATGAATTCCTTCTCTCGAGGTCTCAGCTCAAGGAACACCATTGAAGCAAGGTTTGTCTTGTAGCTGGGATATTCACTAACCAACATCTCTGTATTCATCTTGGGTATAGAGTCAAATAATTTCTGGATTTCTTGAGATGAAGTCTTACTTTCAAAAACTCTCTTGAAACATGTCACCCTCAAGGGTTTGAGAATCTGCACCCAGCTTATCACCATTGATGTCAGGGATACTGGTACATGGTGAACAAGGGTTTCCTTCAAACTTATTTGAGTGCACAGAGTCAAAGTCAGGAAAGCACTTTCTCAATTCATATTCTTGCACATCATCAACAAGAACATGCCATTCAACATCAAATTTATCAGTATTAAGATCAAATTCATTAGTGGATGTTAAGCAAGGACTTTCTTCAAACAACACATTTGAGTAAACAGAATCAAAATCAAGAAAATACTCCCTTGTCTCATTCTCTTCGTCATGTTGAAGAGATTCAACTTCTAAGATAACCTCTTGGTCCTCTTCTTGGAATTCCTCTGCTTCATCCAAATGTATCCCGTCATAAATTTCTTCATGCCACACTTGACTGATCTGCACACCTACTCGAACTTCTTCCCTTGAAATTTAATTTTGGCATTTAAGTCCTTGTCTTTGACCACAAGATTCATTGGAAATCTCATCTTGAAGTGTGTTATCTATTTCAATCTATTTTCACTACTTAAATCAGTAGAGTCATCTTCTTGTGTTAACCCATCAAAGTGTGTTTCTTCTTCATTCACCATCATGAAAGAATCTATGAATGCATTGATGAATCCATCCTCCACTTCTATCAACCCCTCACTAGGTAGAGGAGTTTCATCAGTTGTTGAATCCATCTCAATGCAAGGATCAAGGTCATCAAAAGATAGGGAAGAATTAAACCTCCTCACACAGTTACTCTCGTCATTTTGGATGGATTGATTATCATTTTCATGTGTGCTAGTTGTTTCATCCTCCTCATTGAGGGGATATGTACTCCAAGGATCTTCCATAAGTATTTCTTCAATAGTGATTAGTTGCTTGAAATACAACTTCATCCTTCCTAGGAAGACATGGCAATCCATCTGAGAGTGTTGATTAGTTTGATGTATCCTACATCCATTTGGCCCAACAAGTTCTGATAGTTTCAGATCTCCTAGCTCTTCTAATTTCTCCCTTATTCGATTTTGCATATGAGGGATATCAATCCAACATGAACCATGTTCCCTTGTCCATCCCTCATCACCCTGATCCTCATCTTGATCAGAAGAGTTGTTCAAATCATTGGAAGGCATTGTTGATTTCTCATGACAGCAATCCTGCATTAATACCTCATCTCCTTCAAAGCCATCGTTAGTACTAACATTTTCAACAAAGCTAGATTTTATCTTGAGATTTCCATTATGCTCAAAATTTACATCCATTTCATGCTTTTTACCAAACAAGTCATCAAAATTATATTCTGGCTCATCAAATGTTTCATCTACAACTTCATTGTGATGTAATGGACTATGCTTTGGAATATGACTGAAAAGAGATGATATGGTCACAACTTCATTGACAAGTGGAGTAATTAACTCTATGATTGGATTTTGCAGGGATGAGTTCTCTTAGTGGTCTTGTGTGTGATTGACCTGATACAGGGTGTTGGGGAATGTGGTGCTTGGAACCTTAGGAAGGTTGTAGCTGCTTGGTGAGAATGATTGCACCTAGGTAGGGATGGTGGGTGAAGTGACATAAGGCTACAGATGATGGTAGTTTGCAAGCACAAGAGGATTATAACCCTAAGTTTGGCTATCTGAATTTCTAGTGTCATGTCCAAATTGTGCCAATAAGAGAGCTTTGCTCAATGCATCATGCAAGGATGTAGCCTCACCACAACATCTGAATTTGGTTGTAAATGAGGGGTTTAAACCCCAATAATAATGTTCTATCAGTATATGATCATCAACAACCAAATCTAAAGATTGAACCCTTTGATACATAAACAAAAATATGTGATTAAATTGATAAATGTGTTCTAATGGTATCCTTTTTGTAGTTGAAAATTCATGTAATGGGTGTAGTGCATGTGCATGAGGATCAAACTATTCTAAAAATAAGATTTTAAATTCTATCCATGAACAAACAAAATCTGGTGGCAGATTATCATACCATTGCCTTGTTGTACCTTAAAGTGTTTTGACAAATAACTGGCAGATGATATCCTGATGCTGAATCTAGAGAAAAATGAATATGCACCTACAAGTTTTGACATGTTCAGAAGCCTTATGCCCAGTGTTAGGGAAAAATAAAGGAAGCCTATCATACAGATGACCAAGGATTTCATGGAAAGTTCCGATGTATACAAAGAACTGCCTGCCATTAGGTTAGGTTTCAAGATGTCGGTGACCCACTC
>VDFB02320544.1:0-144910 GCA_007258455.2 Sequoia sempervirens | reverse complement strand
AAGAGGGTGGATTAAGGGGAGTTGAGAGAATGAATTTAAACCCCAAGGGGCGTTGAGAGAGTGACTTAAGGGGATGCAAGTGGATGGATTAAGGGTAGATATATGAGGATATTGATTGAGGGGTCCTAAGAGGATGAATTAAGGGGTGTTGAGAGAGTGACTTAAGTGGATGCAAGTGGACAAATTAAGGGTAGATATATGAGGGTATGGATTATGGGGTCCTAAGAGGATGGATTAATGGTAGTTGATAGAATGACTTAAGGGGCTGCAAAAGGATGGATTAATGGTACATAAGAGGATGAATTAAGGGGTTTTAAGAGAATGGCTTAAGGGGATATGAAATCAATTATAAAGTATCAATTAAATGTATCTAGAACTATATATAGTTACCTGTATCTAGATTCAAATTCCATTGTAATATATGTGCATCTCCTCTTTTTTTTGTAAAGCATCTAATTTTGGGAGACCTGAAACAAAAAATGATATAAAACTTTAATTAGGAAATGATTAAAGACATATATATATACAACTAGATATACTTACCAATATTTATTTACTCTATTGTACCATCTGCATCCTCTCTTTTTTGTAATGCATCTATGATTATCTCATGATCATCCATTGAAAGTGTCCATAAAACTTTATTAGCAGGCCTCCCTTGATATCTAACTAGTTTTATATTGGTTGCCAAAATCAAATGTGAATAATGCATAATCTTCTTGTGTCTTTCATAATCTTCAAATGCAGGCAAGCCATTCTTTCTCATCAAATATTTTCGAAGCTAGGTGCCAACAACAACCACTGAACCAGTTGGATACTCAGAGTTGTCATCATCCACTCTAGTATGTACCAACTTATGTTTTCTCTCAACACATCTAGCCAACTAGTACTCTGTCTGCTCTTCATTCCCTTGAGGTGCAACAACAACATACACATGTCCTGCAAAAATAAATACAAAATTCAATTAAAAAGTGACTTATATTTAACTCATATAAACATGCATACATACAAAATTCAACTCAATAAATAATGTACCTTCTTGTACAAGATCTGAAACACGATCATAATCATCTAATGTGAACACTTGATTATCTTCAATTGTCATTTCATATTGATCATGTGTTGATGTAGGCATTAAAGCTCTTTGTTGCCATTGTTCGACCCATTCCATATTTTCACATGCCTGCCAATCACCTACAATACAAAATTGACAATAGCATGCCAACTCCCTTGTCCATATTGTCCATGTGTTTGCATTCGAACTCTTAAATGAATATTTTGCACTTCCATTAATTGTTTCACAATCCTGTCAAGAAAAAATATCATTTTCTTCAACTAACCAAAAGAAGCGTCGAATTATTGATTTCTCACTTGTTCTTGTAGATAATTTGGTATTGCACCAATCTACAATTGCACATGCATTTCTAAATTTTGCAGCATCCTCAAATTTTAGTTGCTCTCTAGCAAGAGCTCTTTTTACACATGCACCTGCTCGATCGTGTTCTCCCTTACCATGACCAGCTTCAAAAAAACTCCATATGTGTTGGATATTATTTTCCTTATGAACTCTACATAGCCAATAAAACATTCTAGCATTTTTGAATTGACCCGTGCAATTATCTGACCATATGAGATGTTATAGCATTTGAGTTCCTCTCTTTTTAAATTTTATAAAATATATCAAAAACAATATTGTACAAACTCAGATGAATGTAATCGACATCACTACATAAAAATGGTACTCTCTCAAAAATTTCTATTATCTCTATACTCATCTTCGCCATTGTCTATAAACAATGTGAACAAATATAGCTACTTGCACTGAATTATAATATTATGATTGAATTTCTTCTTGTGGAGCAAGAGTATAATTTTCAGCAAAATCAACAATTGACAATATAGTTCCAATTGGAAATGTGTTTTTACATAAACGAAATTGATTATCAAGCCAATGAGCATTCTGAGAGTGTTGAACATATTTAAGTACAAACTTATCTTTAAATTCAGTAATAAAATCATGCACACTAACTTTTTCCACAATTAGCTCAACACGTTTTCCAATTTTTCCATCTTTTAAAGAATACTCAATATTTTTAAATTTTTTTACATCCACTAATTGTTTTCCAAATTTATCTAAACTACTTTCATGCATACATTCTCCTAATAATGAAAAGTTACCACATCTATCGCATTCTCCAGAAATGCATCCTTTTAAAAAAAAAGAGTTTCAATTTAAAGAGGGATTACAAAACAAACCTGTTATAAAATCTTTGATTCTTTCAGGTGGCATATTAATACCACAAATGTCCTGCATAATTTGGTTAACATGCAAAGTGCATCGTATATATCGAAATATACCATAATAATAATGAAATTGTACATGAGTCTTACAACAACAAGAGATTCGTTGCTTATTAATTCTAACATACCAAGGTTTACACTTTTCGAATGATCTTTGACTTATGCTAATATTCAATGGTAAGATTGAAACATCTAATTTTTTTTTATATAATTCGGTTTGAGTCATATCTAAGAGATGCTTTGGATGAGTTTCACGAATTTTGGAACCCACCCTTAATTTTAATACATCTCTAATGTTAGGTGATACTCTTGTATTATCATACCAGAATTTTTCGATTAAAGATTTAATTTCATTAGTTAATTTCATGTCTGATCTTGAGAGTCTACCACTAAAACTCCAACATTGATTAATAGGATCATTTTCAATACTTTTTCTTCTTTTAGTAGCTCTTATCAAAGTTCTAGGATTTAAGTTTATAAATTTACTAATCTTACTTAACATTCTTTTATTTGAAGCTGTTTTATCAACTAGAGCAGTTGTTATTGCACGACGAGCCACATTCTTATCTTTTGATCGACTTTTCTTACCAATAACATCAATAGCATTGGCAACACTAGATATGACTTGTTCTACTGAATCATCTTTCTTTTTTGGTTTTACAAAAACACCTAATTTTTCATCACTTTTCTCATTTTAAACATTCTCATCAATTGCACCATGAGTTGACATTGGAATCCTAATTTCTTTCTATAAAAAAACATTTTATATATTTTATTTCCATAATTTCTAATTTGTCTTGAAGAAACTTTACCACGAAGGTTATCTAGCACATTTGTTTCAATTGTAAAAAAAACATTTTCACCTTCATTCATAGATGGAGTTTCATTTTCATTCACACAAGGGGTTTCATTTTCATTTTCAAATGTAAAAGGGATTTCATTCTCATTTTCATCAATATTAGGGATTTCATTCTCATTTACATTCTCATAAGATATAATTTCATCATTTTCTTGTTTCTGCATTGTTTCAACCATAGTATTATTGATCTCATCAATTGTGTATTCAACTTCATCTAAACAAGCAATATCAATATTATAAAAACTTGGGTTTGAACACATACCTGGATAGATTGTTTGAATAGGTGCACTTTCCATATCATTGGGAGGTGGATTTGAAGACACACTCGAAGTTGTTTGCATATCATTCAAAGTTGAAGTTGAAGGCACAGTTGGGTTTGTCTCCATAATTGCATTTTCTTCCATATTCACCATCTCTACATTTGCATCATCTACATTCATTTCATCATTCATGGCTTCCTCTTCAACATTCTTGGAACTAGATGCTTCCAAATCTTTCATTTGACGAATCATTTCTCTCATTTCCCTTTGTCTTTTTGCCTCCTTATCTTTATTTGCTTGAATTTCTTCGGGTGTCATTACCTTTCTACATTTTTTTCTGTCTTTTCTTATCACCCATGGTTACCAAACCCTCTTTGACGACAAAAACAATAATTCAAGAAACCTATTTTAAAATTTCCACCTCCTTCAAATATTCAAATTAAACTATGTACTTTGAAGATCATTTTTTCTATAAACTCTGAAGTACAAAATCATCATGAGTACATCCAAAAATTCACCTTTTCCAAATCTTCTTGTAAAAAGTTATTGCACTTGATTCCACTTCAAAAAATTTAACTTGCACTTTTTCTCTTCCAACAATTTGAATAGAATATGCCCTGCACAAGACAAATTTGCAATAAAAAACACAGAAAATGACACTTTCGGACTGTACTATAGAAAAGGAATGTTGTACGAAAATTGTGTTTTACCAGTATTTTCCAAATTAGGAAAAATGACTATTATAGAAACGCATACGCGTTATGAAATGCGTACGCGTTATGTTCAAAAAACACGTATGCGTTATGGTCTCCCAACGGCCAAAACGTAACGCATATGCGTTATGAAACGTGTACGCGCTTCATTTAAATAACGCGTATGCGTTTCCATAATGCATATGCGTTATTTAAAATTTGAACTCCCATACCAAATCCAGCGCTGGTTTTAGGCTTGGGAAAGGCTTGGCAATCCGAGCCTTAGCTTTTGATCTGCAACTAAAAAACTAAGGCAGATTGAAGAAGAATGTCCAACTTTGACAACATAGATGATGGACTTTTTTTCTGAACGAGTCTATAAAATTAAAACCCATTAGAGAACACAATGTCTACTTTCTAAATATATAATTTTTGTTAAAATTGTATTACGTTTGTTATTTTTCAATTAATTTCTAAGAAAACTAGGCCTTAAACTTGAAATATCAAGTTTTTTTGGTTTTTTAATAACTTTGTATTGGTTGAGTTTCTTGTAAAAAAATTTATATGGGACCAAATTTCAGACAATTCTCTACACAATGAAAAAAAAAAGAGTCAAAAAATATTTTGTTTAGGTCCAATTATGTTGTCCGTACACGTTGATTTGAAAAAACATCAATTAAGGCCAATAAAAAATTAATAAAAAAAAAAATATTCAACCAAAAATTACAAAAAAAAATCCATCCCAAACTTCATGTTGTTAGCTCTCTTTTCCTAAAATTAATTAGCAAAATAATTTTATTTGGGTCAAAAAGTGTTGTTCGTACACCTGCTTGGTATGGTAAAAAACCAGGGACTTTTAAAAAGTGGTTTTTATAGATCTTTATCAAAATTTAATTTCTATAAACTGGGTATTTTAATAATTTACATATTTGGAAACTAGATTCAAAATTCTAAATTTAATACTAGTGAATTTTTTTAAGATTCATTGTGGAAGTGCCTCAAATTTTCAGTCCAAGTGTGACAAATTTTGAAAAACAGCAAAAACATTTCCACTTTTTGAGCTTTTTGTGTACCCAACTTCTTGCATCAACCCCCCACTACCTAGCTTGCATTGTATACTCTTGGATACTCTTGCATATTCATTCTCCATCTTGGAAGCTATTAATACATTACTGTCATTCTAACATTGCAAATCTTTTGGAGTCACTGATTTGCATTGTTTATGTTTTTCCAATTTATGTAGCTTAAAATTTCTCTTATAAAGTATTAGAATTGTGAAACAAGCACAAAACCATGAGCCACAGGATCAAACAACAAAAAAATACACCTTCCACACAAGAGATTTGCAAACAATATATGCAACATTCCTCAACAAGAAAAACCTACAGAAGCAAGAGACTTTAAAGAAGATATATGAAAGCTCAAGATATAATTACAATGAGGGTTGAGTGCTTATAAGAGAAAAAACCTAAATGAGAAAGGGATCAGATCATGACAAGTGTCAACATCACATGAGATGAGACAAAATGATCTGATATTAGCTCAACTAATAAAGCATAAAAACACTCCTAAGTTTAGCTTCAGTGCATGAGAATAAAATAGACTAATAATAAATTAAAGATTAATTAATTATTAGCTAATGCATGATAACTCTAACACCCCTCCTATGATGAACTTAGGGAGTAGCTAAAAACCCTAAAGAGAATGCATGATGTGTCCCGATAAAGAGGGCCATGTAAAGTACCCATGTACAAGCAAAAGATTTCTATAATGCAGAGAAATAGAGAAAACCTCATGGGAAAAACTCCACTCGAAAAAGAGATGAAATCCAAGTGAAGGACTGAAGAAGCCTCCAAACAAGACAATGTTGTCCCAAAATAGGAACAAAAGATGAACAAAAAAAAACACCATTGAAGCATGAAGAAGTAGCAAACATTGTCAAATAATGGTTGTTGTAATGTCGAAACAAGAATCTCCAGAAATAGGAATGCAAGAGTGTCCATATGGTAAATAATCCATCTCATCGAAATGCAAGTAACCAACCATAGATGTACACTGCATCCAAAAGTACATAGGAACAAATATTAGATACATAGCTCACTCCAACGTGAAACCAAAGAAGAATTGGCACCAAAAGTAGAAACCCCCCATAATGGTGAAAAGGGAGAGGTGTGACAGGTACATTGAAATTGAATGGTAGAAAGAAGCGCATGTAGAAGAATCAAGAACATCTGAACGGGCAAACAAGAAAGTACCAACACATATAAAGGGTGTGCAAACAAAAGACACACTTGCATGAAGTTGCTATCATGGAAGGGACACTCACTTGACAAAGGTATGATTGCAAATATTGTTTGTAGATCTCTTGCTAGAAGTTTTATTTGTTTGTTGTTTGATCCTGTGGCTCATGGTTTTGTTTGATACCATGTTAGAATTGTGAAACAAGCACAAAGCCACGAGCCACAGAATCAAACAACAAACAAATACACCTTCCACGCAAGAGATTTGTAAACAATATATGCAATATTCCTCAACAAGAAAAAGCTATAGAAGCAAGATACTTTCAAGAAGATATGAAAGCTCAAGATATAATTACAATGAGGGTTGAGTGCTTATAAGAGAAAAACCCTATATGAGAAAGGGATCGGATCATGACAAGTGTCAACATCACATGAGATGAGACAAAATGATTTAATATTAGCTCAACTAATAAAGCATAAAAGCACTCCTAAGTTTAGCTTAAATGCATGAGAATAAAATAGACTAATAATCAATTAAAGATTAATTCATCATTAGCTAATGCGTGATAACTCTAACATAAAGTTCCTTGGGTTATCAATCTATTTCAAATTTCTAACATTGTATCAAAGCTCTAGATCTAGCAAGTCCCTTCCTTTTTTAGAGAGTTTCTGCCATCAAGTTTTTTTAGATCCTATATTGCATGTGTGTTTTTTGGTGAGATCCGGTGATTACAATTCTTTTGGCTATAGTTGCAATATTTTTTGTTGTCTCATTACATATAGGAGGCTCAAAAAAGTTATATTTGGCTTTTGTTTCACTCAATTTGGCCACCATTTAAAAAATTAGCAAACAAGGGTTTGAAGGTCAAATTTGGTGAACAAATTTTTATTGGAGCATATTTGGCTCAAATGGACCTTGTGATTGCACTCAACAGGCCGAATAGACAAATTTTGGTATACTTTTTTTTCATATTCGACATCAAGTATTTTTGAGGAATTTTTTTTTACCGAGAGGGTCATATGGCCCCCTCGATGCAAGTTTGTATGACTATTTAGCAAAAAAAAAATTGTTTTAAAAATATATATTACTAATTTTTTTATAAAGTTTCTTTTTTAATTTATTATATATATATATATTTAAATAAAAAATGTTGGGATCCAAAGGCACCTATGCCTTTAGGGCATAGTACCCTCAAGCCCCACCCTCTTCTTGGGGGTGCTACCTTATTGGTACTACCACCCTATCACCATCTCCAAAACCAACATGTGGGCGGTTAAATATTAAACTACCAACGGTTAATATAAATTGTGACGCTCCTACCAAAATTGTGACGTGTTTGCGCTAACCACAAGGAATTCAGCTAACTGTATTACCAAACAACCACCACCATCAGTGCTACTTCCCACAAGTCACTTGAGGGCCACTAGGGCCCTCATATAGGCCAAATTGGGCATTTTTAAAACTTGCTTAACTTTTGCTTCGGTTATGTGATTTTAGAAAACAAGATATTGTCGAAAAGATAGAGATGAGAACTTTATATCCACAGAGGTATTGAAAATAATCATTTCCATTTTTATCACATATGCCATAATTTTTTCCCTAGATCTTCATTTTTTGAAAACAAATAGGCATTGGAAAGGTATTGAAGAGAACTACACAACTACACGGTTAATTTTTCTAGAGTTTGTATCAAGTTCATTTTGTATCAGAATTTTTTTTTTAGCCATTGTGAGCCTAGTGAGCATTGTGACTTGGAAACATCTTTATAAATGCACTAAACTATAAAGTGTCAACCTTGTAAAATTTGGGGGGTGATTTATGAGACTTGTGGAAATAAGAGTGTTCTTTTTTGGTATCTTTTATAATCATTTGAGGATTGTGTCATGGGTTTTATGTTCACCCTTTTGTGATAATTTTAGATAAGGACAATTATGAGTCTCAAAAAAGGGTATTCTAACCCATCTTAGATGGCTTAAACTTCTACCTTACCTTTATGGGCTCATACCTAAACCAAACACATCTAGAAGGAAATTGGTTCTAGTGTTGATTGATGAGTCCATATATTAGTTAGTTTTTATATCTTTTATACATGCTTATAGAAATTACCAAGACATTTCTCCTATACATGTTCATACATTATGCTATCTTTGATACCTATTGTGCAAATCCTGAACTTGGTTTAAGTATATGGAATATAATTATGATGTGATGGTTAATGCATGATTTATGTGTGAATATGTATGAATTATGATTGGATATCTATGCTTAGTCATGGTTGTTAGTATTGTGTACATGTTTTGTGAACTAACCCCTTGGAGCTAGAGGAGACACTGTAGCCTGCAACAATTGTAGGATGAAGCCCACAGCTGAAGGAGTTCCTGAACAATGAAACAAGGGATTCCCAGAATAAATTGAACACAATGACTACAACATGAAGACATTTAATGAAGGATATAGTGCATCATTATGATGTCCAATAAAGACACCAAAGAAGGAAGACCCCTGCTACAATTAGGATTCTAAACATAATTGATTTTGAGTGTTCCACATTCTAGTCTATTACAAACAAAGTCATAATCCAATTTGGACTCTTCTTCTCTAGTCGCATTTAGAGATAACTGAATCTTTGTCACCCTCTGAAATTTAGGGAGTGGTCATTAAAGGTTTCAGTTTAGAGTCTTATTTTAAATAAGCTCTCGCGTGCCTATATTTACAACATGTTGGTTGAGTCTTAAGTTAGCTAGTCAATTTTTGGTAAATCAATTTTTAGCAGTTATTAGATACTCTTTTAGTTTTCAGTTGATATATAAACTATGTTTATTATGCAATTATGATTTCATGAATAAGATCTTTGATTAGAATCTTATGTGATATTTTGGATTTGTACAATGAATGAATTTTGAGTTAGCATGATTGTATTAGATTTGAGAAGTTAGATTTGGTTTTAGATTAGTGAAGATAGCTCTACTTGAGCAAGGGCCACTCAAGGTAATTGTCCTTCAATCCTTTTCTTTTTAGTTATTTCATTTATGTTTAGTTGTTACTTTGTAAATGGAGTTTGTGTTAGATAGGTTTCTTATGTTTTCAATCATTGGTGGATGCATGAACAATATTTGTTTCATACATTATACTGTAATTACTAGAGTTGTACTCTGGAGTATAGAATAGGTTTAATCATCAATTTAGTCAATTTCTAGTATTTACTTCTAAACAATTGTTATACTGTAAGTACCTATAGCCATAGGAACAACTTTACTTTCCTTTCTATTTTGTAGTCTTATGATTTCCCAACAAGTATAGTATCTTTACAAGAATGGTTTAGATAGTTTCCAGTCTTTGAAAGCACATACAATGCTAGTACCATCACAAACCTACTAGCCCTAGTCGATAATTCAATGAAGGTCTCTCCAATATCAAGTAGAATGTTCATATAGGTTTTACCCTTTGAATTGTGTGATCATCACCAAGTTTACTAGACACCAGTAGGGACTACTTTTTTGGCACCGTTGCCAAGGATGGTGCTACTTTCAAAGATTAGTTTCTTTCATTTCCAAGCTTTCCTAGTTTAGAATTTTCTTTCAATATTAGGACTATTAGGTTTAATATTATTAAATACAAGAGTATTTCACTAACATTGTGTAGGATCTATTGCCATACAAAGTCACATCTATTGTATGTAGAGGCAAAGAAAATCTTTGGGAAGATTCCTCCCCTCAACAAGCCAACATGCTAGAGAAAATATGGGTGACTACATTTATTAGAGTGAGGGTACTACTGAAGAAGAATATTCACTTTCACCAACATCTACTAAAAATACAGATGGGACCTTCTAAATAATAGGTGATGCAATAGTGGATGATCCACCTAAACATGTGACCTTTGAATTTCCAATTACCAACCAAGAAGGGTGTTGCCACAATAGTGTGTCTCACTTTTGGGACATGTTGATTTTTGCTTGAAATCACTTTTTTTAAGAAAAACTAATGATTTAAGCTTTGAGAGGTTCCATCTAAAGGTTTTTAATTGAAGAGGGATAAATAACATCCCCTTAGATTGAACCTCCTTGGATAGAACCCCTCTAGTATTAAATCATACCCACAATGGAGTCTCTTTCCCACCTATCAAAATGTTGGCAAAAAAACACTTTTTATTTACCTTTTGAGGGATTAAATAACGTGATTTAGAAATTATATTTTACAAGATTGTATCCCTTGAAATGAGCTTTCCAACAAGTATAGTTTTGATATGTTTTCATTTTATCATGTATTTAATTTTTAATTTTTACTAAACTTAGGTTTTCTTTGAACATTAAGCTCTTCATTTTGCAGAGGTGGAAAAATAGTAAACCACTGTAAAAAAAAAATATACCCTTTCTCTAGATATTGATGTCCTTGTTTCATCAAAAAAAGAAAAAAATGGATTTTAATATATACACAAAAAGTTAGTTGTACGACACACATGTATGTCCAAATTATAGTTACAGTAACTTCAAAAATTAATTAAAAAAATATATGTAACAAAAAATTATGGAAAAATATACTTTCCCTAGATATTGATGTTGATAATCTATATTTTAAAATTATAATTTTATCATTTATAGAAAAAAAATATGTTGTACAATACAAACGTTACTTTATGAAAATATTGTTTTCTATTTAAAACTCATTATTAAAGGAGATGTTGAAAGATTCATGATTTATTTTAGAAAAAATTGAAAAAAATATATTTAGAATCTACACAAAATTTGCCACAAATCACTAGTTTGCATCATCTTCAAATTCTTAATGCTTTAGTTGCTATAGGCCTCATAAGATAAAGATTCAATTAAAATTATTGATGTGAATGTCCATCTTGGGCAAAAAGTGAGACACAGTATTGTGATTTCACCTAGAAAGGGCTACTATGCTAAAGAATATCCCTCCTTCAACATTACTAGTCTTCTATGGGTTGGTGACTAAAGATATAGACACATTCGTGTTCGTGTTTGATGTCCTATTCAGGAGCTATGACTACACAACTGATGCTCATAAGATCAAGTTATTCCCTGCTACTCTAAAAGATGTTGCCTTGAGATGGTTTATGGGATTAGGAAAAGATGTTCCAGATTGGGACACCATGAAAACAAAATTCTTGGAGAAATACCAAGACTATTGCAGAGGATTTAATAGGAGAAGAGATGATATCTTTAGAATGACTCAGAAAGAGGATGAACCATTGGAAGAGTATGCAAAAAGGTTTCAATTTTTCTTGAAGAAAAACCCTCAGAATTAGCTCTTAGAAGAATCCTTAAGGATTTTTTTCTTAAAAGGAGTTAATGAATATTGTATGGATGCCCTCAATCTTATTGGGCAATGGGATGTGTCTCAGTTACTCTTTGAAAAGATCTGCAGGGTTTCCAGAAATTACTCTAGGACCTTCACCAAAAGGCCAAGAGGAGAAAGAACATCCACCATGGGTAAGACATCTAATGGGGTTTCAAGAATGGAGTTAAGTAACCTACTATCCAACATGAAGGAGGATATCATAATTCACCTAGCTACTCAGTTGGACACTCTACATATAAAGAAGAAAAAAGAAGAGGTTGAAGCAATGCTCATTGAATACTGCCTCAATTGCAGACAAATGAAAGCAAACTACAAGTGCAAGAGGGTCTCTAGTATTACAAAAGACAAATCAGAAAAACTTGATTTTCAACCACTTGAAGGAGAAGATGGAAAAATATTTTTATATTGCTCAAAGAAGGCCATGGCAACCAAGGCAAGGTATGCCACAAGACCCTCTTAATTTCAATACATCTTTTCCTATTGGTAATCATAATTTCTTTACTTGGAATTCTCAGCCTTGGCCAAATAATCAAACTAATGGAAAAACCATTAGCAAAAATGGAACCAACAACAACCAAATGCATGGACCCAACAAAATTTTCAAGGTTCCAATTATAACCCTCAATGGCCATTGCATCAAAATTAGTGGCAACCACAATGGGAAAAAGGTGAACAGTGGTAGCAAAAAAATATGAATTACCAATAGCCTTTGCTACCTTCTCAACCACAATAATGGGCTACTATGCCTAATCCCCTAAACTCAACATCTCAATAACCAAGACCACCACAATTACCTACCCAACCTGCACCTAACCCTAACAAAAAGCCTTCCCAATAGGCTTATACTAACGAGGCTATACAATACCCCAATTATGAGGTAGAGGTGAGTGATGTCCACCTCAGGTCAAGGAAGATACTAGCTGGAACTTCATCCCCTCAAATCACTGAGATGGAGGATGAGGAACCTATAGCTAAAGCTTTAGACAATTCACCTCTAGAACCTAGGTCAAATCATGTAAACCAGACTACTTCAAGTCTAGAGCCTCCTTTCCTTGCGAATTTAGCCATCCAAAACATCATACCCAAACTGAGACAGACTTATTGGGTTAGCTTAAGGATGTCAGTATCAAGATTCCCCTCATCCAAGCTATCAAGGATATCCCAATCTATACCAAGACATTAAGGGACCTATGTCTTAAGAAACCATGGAGAAAGAAGAAGGACCCTCAGATAGTTCATGTCCTAGGAAACCTTGTTGATATTATGCTAGGGAATATAACTATCCCTAAATACACAGACCTTGGGAGTCTAGTAGTGGATGTTAAGATTAATAGGACCCTTATCAAGAACACCTTGATT
Organism: Sequoia sempervirens; assembly: GCA_007258455.2. Classification (NCBI taxonomy): domain Eukaryota; kingdom Viridiplantae; phylum Streptophyta; class Pinopsida; order Cupressales; family Cupressaceae; genus Sequoia; species Sequoia sempervirens. Next base: position 131,874 of record VDFB02320544.1, on the reverse strand, counting down.
GAATTAGGGGAAACAATTAATGTCATGAGTAAAGAAATAATGTAGTTACTTCAATTAGCCAACCTTAGACCTACACCAACTATTTTACAATTGGTAGATAGGTCAGCAGTAAAGCCTGAGGGAATCATTGAGGATTTAGTCATTGCTTTAGATTCATGGGAGTATCCTGCAGACTTTATAGTCTTGTATCCAAAGGTCAACCTTGTAGGATATCCACTCAGTTTAGGCAAACCATGGTTAGCTACAACTGATGCATTCATAGGTTGTAGGTTTGGGAACATGATAATATCTAATGGAACTATAACCAAGAAATTAGTTCTCTATCCACCAACCCAACCTCATGAAAACCTAGATTAGACTACATGGCCTACCTTAGATGAAGAATATCATTACTCATTGCAAACTCTCATGACAATAGAATGCAACCCTTTGTTAGGAACCTAAGATGAGGATGAATTCATTGACCATATTATACAAAACAATTGCGGTAGGGACCCACATCAACAAGATATCTTTTATGTTTGTAGGATCCACTGTAGAACATTATACCTGTAAATTCATCAGAGGAGGTATCCCAAATGTTTCATTCCCTTTTACCACAACAATGTGTTTCCAACATTATTGGCCTTGATCTCTCATCTATGCAATCAAAATCCAAAACATGGGAAATTATGCTAGGTAAAACCCTGAACATCAAGAATGGATTAACTGAAGAACAAAAAAATTCCCTGAACACTGTGTTGCAAGAACACACAACAACCTTTGCATGGGACTACCATGATATGAAGGGAATTGATCCAAAAATTTCCATGCATAGGATCTATATAAATGATGGTTTTAACCTAATTAGACAGCCCCAAAGGAGAATGAACCCTGCCTTAAGAGAAATAGTCAAGACTGAGTTGCAAAAGCTACTTGATGTAGGCTTCATTTATCCCATTTCTAATAGCCAATGGGTGTCACCATTATTCATTATTCCTAAGAAAGGAGGAAAATGGAGGGTATGTGTGGACTATAGGGAGTTGAACACAGCCACAAGAAAATATCACTTTCCCCAACCTTTCATGGACCAAGTACTTGATTCCTTAGCAGGGAAAAAGTACTTCTCTTTCCTAGATGGGTTTAGTGGCTATAAGAAAATAAAGATAGCTCCAGAGGACCAGGATAAGACTACATTTACATGACCTTGGGGTACCTATGCCTATTTTATTCTTGCCTTTGGACTATGTAGTGCCCCAAAAACTTTTCAAAGGGTAGTGCTAAGTATCTTTTTAGACTGTGCTCATTATTCCATGGAAATTTACATGGATGACTTCACTACATATGGAGATATCTATGAAGAAGCACTCAACAATCTTGAAAAGGTTTTGAAAAGGTGTAAAGAACACAACCTATCATTGAGTCATGAAAAATGTTTCATGATGATGACTCAAGGGATTGTTCTAGGAAACTTTATCTCAAGTGAAGGTATTTAGGTGAATCCCAACAAGATTGAGATAATTTTCTACACTTCATGTGCGATAGAAGAAAAAAGATGCGAGGAATTTTTTTGGGCCATGCGGGCTACTATAGGAGATTCATCCAAGATTTTAGCAAAATTGCAGCACCCTTATTTGTCTTACACACCAAAGACATATAATTTGAATGGACTATAGAATGTTGGAGTTCCTTTAAAGCACTTAAGACAACTTTGACACAAGCACTTGTCTTGAGGGGGCCAAATTAGACACCGCCTTTTCATATACACACTGATGCTTCAGATTTTACAATAGGAATAGTCCTAAGACAAAAAGAAGAGAAAAAAGAATGTCATATACTATATCAACAATAATTTGCAAGGAGTTGAGCTTAGCTATATTGTCACTGAGAAAGAGATGTTGGAAGTTGTTTATGCTATCAAAAAGTTTAGGCATTATATCACTAGTTATCAAGTCTTTATTCACACATATCATACAACTAGACGATACTTGATGAAAAAACCTGTAGTTGGGGGGAGACTATTTAGATGGTTGCTCTTACTAAAGGAGTTTGACATAACAATAGTAGATAATCCAAGGAAAGCTAATGTGGTGGCAAATTCTCTGTCTAGGTTGCCTACACAAATAACATAAGGTGTTGTGGATGAATCTTTTCCAAATGAGCATTTTTTTCTCTTTTGTACACACACCATGGTTTGTTGATATTGCAAATTACCTAGTGGTAGGATAGATTCCATCACATTTCTCTTCTAGAGAAAAGAGACAGTTGGTGCATAAAATCTTTCCATATTCTTGAGTAGCTGGTTACTTATTTTACACTAGTCTAGATAATATCATGAGAAGATGTATAAGATAAGATGAGGTATTTGACATTCTAAAATCTTGTCATGATGAGCCCTATGGGGTTCACTTTACATCCAAAAGAACAACATTTAAAATCTTGACAATAGTTTACTATTGGCCAATTCTCCACAAGGATTTAGTGAAGTATACCAGAAGCTGTGACATATGTCAAAGAATGTGCAAACCAAAAAGGATGGATGAAATGCCTTTGTAGCCATAGATAGCACTAGCACCATTTGACAAATGGGGGCTTGACTTCATTGGCCCAATTTCACCAGCCTCTAATAACAAAGAGTATCTTGGTTTGTATAGATTATTTGACAAAATGGGTTGAAGTCAAGACATTATAATTTGCAAGAGATGGGAATGTAGCTAAGTTCTTGTCTGAAGAAATCTTTACCAAGTATGGAGTACCTAGAGAAATTGTCACTGATCAGGGTCCTTAGTTCACTTCTGACCTTATTTATCATTTGGTTAAAGAATATTCAATAAGACAGAAAATCAGCACCTTATCATCCCCAAGTTAATGGGTAGGTGGAGGTTACAAACAAAGAGATTAAGAATATTTTGACCAAAACAGTGCAAATTCACAAAAAATACTGGGCCTCAAGATTACTTGAAGTAGTGTAGGCCTACAAAACAACATGTAAAACTACTATAGGTTTCACACCTTATTAGTTATTCTATGGTAAAACAGTAGTTCTGCCAATAGAGTTTGAGTACAAGACACTTAGGACATTAGTGGATTTAGGAATAGATTTATTAGAAGCACAAAAAGAGAGGTTACATAGTCTAAATGGATTGGATGAAATTAGAATGGAGGCCATGCATCATACAAAGATCTTTCAGAAATAGAGAATCAAATGGAATAATTAGTTTATAAAGGCCAAAGAGTTCATTGTAGGTGATTGGGATTTACTATATGATTCCAAGTACAAAGACCACAAGGGTAAGTTACAATCAAGATGGTTGGGACCCTATGAAATTTAACAAGTATTTCCCAATGGAGCAGTTAAGTTACAAACTATAGATGCAGCTAGGTTTACATTATTGGTGAATGGACACAAAGTAAAGATGTATAAATAGTCAGCTCAGAAAGATGATTTTCTTCTTTCATTGATGCATCTATATGGTCAAAATAATGGTTCAGATACAAACAATCACAAGATAAAACCTCAACAACAGATACTACCAGTTCTCATAGTGCCTCAATAGATGACCTACATAGTTCATCTCTCGAGGTTACTCAGGTATAGTTTACTATCCCACAATTTTATGCACACACAACACAGTTACTATGATTCAAAACCTTCTTCCAAGAATTCTTCATACTACTAAAGGGACCTATAGCTTCATGTATTAAAGCTGATATAATTTAGTTCAAGACCTATTGCAGTAGGGACCTGTAGCTTAATACATGTGAGTTGTCATAGTTAAGTTTGGGACCTATCGTAGAAGGTACCCACAACGCTATTTGTCAGAGTGTTTAAAAGTTTGTGCTACATTAATTGCAGTTCATCACCTTTCATTTCACTTTATTTCACACATGCAACATTAATCCTATCATATTAAGTACATGCAACATGGTCATTCCATTCCATGTTGCTAATCCAAATTTCAAGCATTTGAACTGTCACTTCATCAACCATCATCTGTACATTCCGCTTCATTTCATTACATGCATCACCCTGTCATTCATTTAACCATACATTGCAATTAACTCTTGTCAAATCAATATCATACTACAGATACAATTCAATTAGCCTCACATGTGTGGCATTATGTTAATCACATCCTAAAAGTACGCATACTACACTACCATCATTATCATAGATTTCCAAAAGCTTTCATTATGTATTTGCATTAAATTTAGTATGATATCTATTCATTACATTTCTTTCCATATTTTACAATCATACCCTTCGCCTATTTCACATGAATTGAAGTGAGGTCACTTCAAAACTTAAGTTGGGGGGAAGATAATTTATCAGCCAATTTTTTTAGTTTTCGCCACCAAAAGCCAAATGCAAAAACAGGCATACAAAACCTTTTTCCTTTAAATACTTTTTGCCCTTGCAAAATTTTGCTATCAATTTAGTGGTCTTCCTAGATTTTGAGGTAATTTTAACCCAATTCAAGCTGAATTAAGCTGATACAGAGCAGAAATGGATGTAACAGTTGTAGTTACAATGGAAAAGTGCATGTGAGTATAGCAGAATAGAGAGGATTTGAAGGTGGTTGAGTTAAAATTGAGCTAAATTTCTAGAGCAGTGAGTAGAGGCAGAGTATTTCGCCAAGGGAAGTGACATTATCCAGAGAGATCTATCAACCCAAAAATAGATTTGGAGGACACATTATGTTTTCCCATTTTTACAAGGGTTGGTTGGTTGGACTACTTCCTCAAATTGATAGAGTACAACGAAGAAATGATGAGGCAATTTGTAGCCACATTACAATTTGATGAGGTCACAATCAAGGGGTTGAAGGTGGATGCTTTAGAGGTCACAATTGCACAAGTATCAGGTCTATAGAGGGTTGGAGTTGAGTTCCCTGCTCGAGCAAATGCAATTGTAGCTAGGTATGAGTTTAGAGAGCCGAGGGTGAACCTTGACTCATTGTAAGATACTAAGAGACTATCATTGCCATGGGTATGGGCCTTTTGTGCCTCTTATATTATTAAATACATTACATGTGATGGTAGGATATCTCTATTGTATATTGTTCATTTTAAGTTGTTAAGTCATCTCCGTAAAAATCAATTGGTCAATGTGCCCAATTATCTTTACAATTTGCTCAAAAGAATGGGGTCAAAATATCAAAGGAAGCAAAATGATTCATCCTTATCACATTATTGTCTAATAACCTTGTTAGTAAAAAGGAGTCATAGGATTCATCATCCCCAGGTGTCTTGGGAGGATTTTGTAGCTTGTCAAGATATTAATCAAATCCTTGAGGAACCTGCTGTGCTAGAGGCCTTGGAATCACCTGCTGGGTCTAGAAGAGAAACTCCTCTTGTTTCACCTATGGCTTCACTTAACCATAGCCAAGGTGAACCCGAGGAACAAAATTTTCAAGATTTACCACATGCAGCCTCTGGCCAACTTGCAACAAAAGAGACTCCATCTTCCTCTAGAACACCTAGGATTAGGAAAAAGAGAGGCAGCTCATCCACACCTTCTAAAGTAGAGAAGAAAATGAAGGATACTTTGGAAAGGAAATCTACCCCAACTAGGTGTTTAGGCCGTTTGAAGAAGAAAGGTGTTATGAGAGGAAGTGTAGAAAAACTAGAAGAAGAAACAAGAGATAAAGTAAAATAGGATGAAAATGTTATGATGGTTGATACTAATTCATAAATGAAAGGAAAATCCTCTAAGAATGTACATGTTCCTACAAAGAGAAAGTGATATATATCTACCACCTCCGAGTTAGATTAAGAGGATGTATTTGTTTCCAATAAGACAAGAAAGAAAACCCCATTGTGATGAGTAGTTTTTAGAAGGAGAGGAAATATTTTTGGAGGACAAAAATGTTAAGAAGGAATTACAGGAAGCTCTAGAAAGGATTCAACAACTACAAGAACTGGTTCAGACCTATGAGAAAAAGGATAAAGAAAGGGAGACAAAGATACAAGAGTTGGAAGAAAGACTACAAACATATGGACATCGAGAAAAATTGGACCTATTGGAATAGCTTGCCATGGTCAAGATAGGAAGTAAAGAACCTATAGTTGAAAATTAGAGACCCCCTACTACAAAAACCAAAATTTATCATACAACTCTATCCCTTGGGTACCAACTATGGAAGGTTAATCAAGAATTTTCTCAATAGAAGGAAAATTGAAAAAAGGATAAGGAATAAATGATGGCAGAGTATACAAAGATACTGGAGGGTAAGGAAATTGAGTTGAGAAAGTTAATAGTTAAAGTGGAAGAGGTAGCAAACAAGGCTACCCAAATTGTCAGATATAGACCCCCAGCCACAACTTATGCCTTGTTTCTCTAGGAAAATTTTCCGAGTCTCCAATTCAGTAGGTTAATAAGCAATCAACCAGTTTCCATGAGCAAGAAATTTTATTTACTTTACATTTTTTCTAACTCTACACCAAATGAACAAGAACAAATTTGTGAGTATTATCTACATAACTATGTAGTACCAAAGGAGATAGAATGGAACCCCTCGATGTTTGTGGGGGATTTATAAGTAAGGGCACTAGCATCCTACTTTAGAAATGATAAATTCAGGGGTGAACTCATGGAGGGGTATGAGGAGAGAGAAAAATTAGTTGCTCTCCCAACATGAGAAAAGAATCCAAGGACCTTGATGCAATCATAAATGAATAGTTACAACTTTTGGATCACATGGGTGCAAGAGGAAAGATCATGAAATTAAGGATACAAGATTACAACAGAATGTAGACATTGACAGTTGGATTGGTTCATCATTGTTACAAGTATGTGTGTGAGAGATGGGATAGTTTGACTCCAAAATTACAAAGGAAAGAGCCACATTCAGTGTATAAATTCATGGCCTTGATTGAAAGAGTGTGCAAATACATGGATATTATTGTTGATAAAGCACTTAAATGGATGCCACTTACATTCCAACCACCAATACTCCTTTATCTAGTTCCACATTGGACAAGAGATAAAATGGAGGAATGTGAATAGGATGAACTTACCAAAATTAATAGATTCTCATGTTACAAAGGTTTTTACCTGAAGCAGATCAAAGGAGTGAACACTGTCATGGATCTCAGAGAAATTACACTATACTATAACCTCCAACTCTAGTTGATTTGCTTGAGGGCAAGCGAAAGGGTAGTTGGAGAGAAATGATGAATCCATATATTAGTTAGTTTTTATATCTTTTATACATGCTTATAGAAATTACCAAGACATTTCTCCTATACATGTTCATACATTATGCTATCTTTGATGCCTATTATGCAAACCCTGAACCTGGTTTAAGTATATGGAAATATAATTATGATGTGATGGTTAATGAATGATTTATGTGTGAATATGTATGAATTATGATTGTATATCTACGCTTAGTCATGGTTGTTAGTATTATGTACATGTTTTGTGAACTAACCCCTTGCAACCAGAGGAGGCACTATAGCTCACAACGATTGTAGGACAGAGCCCGTAGTCGAAGTAGTTCCTAAACAACGAAACATGGGATTCCCAAAATAAATTGAACATGATGACTACAACTTGAAGACATTTAATGAAGGAGATAGTGCATCATTATGACGACCAATAAAGACATCAGAGAAGGAAGACCCCCATTATAATTGTGATTCTAAACATAATTGATTTTGAGAGTTCCACATTCCAGTCTGTTACAAATAGTGTCATAATCCAATTTGGACTCTTCTTCTTCTCTAGTTGCATTTAGAGATAATTGAATCTTTGTCACCCTTTGAAATCTAGGGAGTGGTCATTAAAGGTTTCATTTTAGAGTCCTATTATAAATAAGCTCCCTCATGCCTATATGTACAACACATTGGTTGAGTCTTAAGTTAGCTAGTCAGTTTTTGGTCAATTAGTTTTTAGCAGTTATCAAATACTCTTTCAGTTTTCAGTTGATATACAAACTATGTTTATTGTGCAATTATGATTTCATGAATAAGATCTTTGATCAAAATCTTATGTGATATTATGGATTTGTGCAATGAATGAATTTTGATTTTGCATGATTATATGGATCCGAGAAGTTAGATTTGGCTTTATATTAGTGAAGACAACTACTTGAGCAAGGGCCACTCAAGGTATCTATCCTTCACTTCTTTCTTTTCAGTTATTTCAGTTTTGTTTAGTTGTTACTTTGTAAAAGTAGTTTGTGTTAAACAAATTTCTTGTGTTTTCAATCATTGATGGATGCATGAACAATCTCTATTTCATAAGTTATACTTAATTACTAGAGTTGTTGTACTCTAGAGTGTAGAATAGGTTTAATCATCAGTTTAGTCAATTTCAAGTATTTATCTTGAGCATTAGTTAGCTACAGTCTTATACTGTAGGTACCCATAGCCATAGGAACAACTTTACTTTCGTTTCTGTTTTGCAGTCTTATGATTTCCTAGCAAGTATAGTATCCTTACTAGAATGGTTTAGATAGTTTCCAGTCTTTGAAAGCACATACAATTTTAGTACCATCACAAGCCTACTAGCCTTGGTTGATAATTCAATGAAGGTCTTTCCAATGTTAAGTGGACTATTTAGCTAGGTTTTCCCCTCTGAATTGTGTGATCATCACCAAGTTTACTAGACACTAGTAGGGACTCTACATTGATAATGAAACTATGTGGGCTATAGTGGATATTGATTATACCTAAATACTGTGGAATAAGATTTGGGAGATGCTTGGAGACCCTCATATTTCTCCATTCCTAAATGATCCTAATTTAGATTGCCTCATTCTAGTTGATGATACAAATAATATACCCTTTGATGATGATACTTTAGAGGACCTTAAGAATTTTGTAGGTTTTGAATGTTCAAATGACATAATTACTTTTGTTCTTGCTTCTCATCCTCATATTGAGATCACATCTCAATCTATTGCTACTTCTTCAAAAAATTCCAATGATTTCTTGTAGTAGGACATCCATAGTCCTTCAAATTCAACTTTATGGGATGATCTCTTGACATTTATTTCAATTTTTTTTATGGAGACACATATTGCAAATTTTGTAGACACTATTGATTGCATTCGTCTTCTCTTTGAAATAGTTGATTTTTCTTCACTTGTTGTGAGGGAACACTCTAACCCTCTAGTTCATTCTCTACATGATCCTTCATTATAATTTGACATGAGTATGGATACTTTGGATTGACATTTAGAGGAGACATCTTCAGAGGAGATACTTGAGTCTTTGGATTATTTTCTACACCAGTCTCTAGGAGATTTTGATTTTCCATTTTCAACAGTGTGGCCTAGAAAGCTGATTTGAATTGTGATAGCTTTCAACATTTACATGGGGACACTTGAGCTGAGTTTTGAGACTTCATACATTTTGTACTTCTTCCTACATATTATTTTCAAGATAGGGGAGATAGGTTTCATGCACCTTTGGTTTTGTTTCTTCCTAAGGGGAGGAAAATTGTTCGACGATCGTGGAACATCTTCTACATCTAGTTTTGAGCATCTACCATTGGATCTCTTTTGGGGGGGGCTACTTAGTCCTTACCTTTTCTCTCTAATTGTGGGGGGGGGGGGTGTGTTTCTTCTTTGGGAGGGATTTACTATGTACATGGGTATCTAACATGGCTTCATTTGGTAGGACCCATCATATTTTCACCCATTTAAGCTATACTTAAGTGGGGGTTTTAGTGTAGTTTTTTATTTTCCTCTTGGGTTAATTTATTTTCCCTTAGTCATAGGTTCTTCCTACACTTTTATTAAGATTTCTTAGGATAATAAAATGATTTTATTATTTAATAACTAGGAGATAAGGTGATGAGGTGATACCATCCTTAAAGGGTGGAGCATTTAATATTTTTATCTTTATTTAATATTGGTGTTCACTTCCTACTGGATGGTTTTCTACCTCCATCCTCTCCATAGTTCAATATAAACTCACTACCTATATTGTATTTGCATAGTCTTAGATAATATTTCATATCCATTCTCAATCTTGGAAGTTCTTAATGCATTATTGTCATTTTGACATTGCATATCTCTTGAAGTCACTAGTTTGCAATGTTTATATTTTTCTAGTTTATGTAGTTCAAAATTTCTCTTATAAAGTTCCTCGAGTTATCAATATATTTTAAATTTTTAACATAAAGACCTTATGGTAAAATAGAATGGAGCGAGATAGAGGTAAACTCAATAATATATACTAGTGATTAAAATGGTAGAGGTAATCTCAATGTGATGACATAGATGATCTCAATGCCATGATAAATGAATCTTAATATTATGATATAGATGGATCTCATATTATGATAGAGGTTATCTCAATGCTATAATAGAGGTGGTATAAAAAGGAAGAATTTTTATATTTTAGAATGAACTAGATACAAGTAAACGTCAATGCCATGTATCATGTAAAGAAGAGACATGTATAAAGCAAACAGATTAATGATGTAACCTATATAAATAAGGTGTTGGATTTTATCTTTCAAGGATCAACATTCATTGATGGAATGGTTGAGAACTCAATAATATACATGAAAGAAAGCATTGATTGGACGTGTCTAGGAAATTTCTTACATGTGGGAGGAGGAAGAGTGATTAAGTGATATCATAGGAGCATAGGTAAGATATGTTATTGTTTAGGTGGAAGAAAAGAAGGTTGAATGCTTTGAATGGGTTCAAAATAATTAGATGTAGAATGAATCAACCTTTTCTAATGTGGAGAAAGGTGCAATCATTGAAAAGAAGAAATTGTAAAGACATTAGCCAATGGAGGAGGAGATGTAGAAAATAATATACCATCAACACCTTTATTGGCCAACATATCCATTGCTTTATTTTGTTCATGAAAGTAGTGTAAAAATTTTACATGGACAAGTTTTTTACCCAAACCATAGCTTCCTCTACCTAGTCTTTCATCCTCCAATTCAAATTTCTCCCCTCTTTTAAACCTTTAAGGATTACTACTTGATATTCTCCTTTGATTTCCACCTCACTATATTCCCCATTATAAGCTAAAGGTGGTTGTAGAGCCGATAAATCACACACCACTAGCTACAAAAGGAACCACTACTATCTCTCAACAAATAACTAGCTCTTGTTATAACTAGATTCCCCTATATGCTCCATCAAAGTTTAATTTGACACCTTTGATCGGATTAGAGAAACCATGACACCTATCTAGATCATTTCTCTTTCTAAACCCATTAATGGGAACAACTGACTATAACATTGATTATTAATTCACCTTGTAGATATTTTTTCTATTTTTATATTTACAAGGCATGACAAATATCTAAAATATTTAACAAATTAAAAAAAAACTACTATCTAAAATTTTAAATTTACAAGGAATACCACTTTAAGTGTGAGTTATTGATTATTATTTAACTTTTAATTGATATAATGTGTTATGTTAAATGTTGTCAACATCCTCTCTTAATTATAGATATTATAACTATTAAGATATTGATTAGGATATTATATCCTATCTACAATTTTATATTTACAAGTCATAGTAATAGCCAATAGTTATTATTATAATATTTACATTAAACACAATTAATGAAGGATATTGACAACATTTGACAGTAAAAAATTATATCAATTAAAAATAAATGTTTTAAACATTTGTCATATCTTAATATAAAATTATAAAGATCATGAATATGATAATGTTATTGTTCATATAATATCTTCTCATTATTATAATGATCAATTATCAAATGAATTGTATGTTCATTAAAGAGTTCTTGTCTCCCATCTTATAAAAATTCAAATTATTTAATCAATAACAATCCAAATAAATCATTTATAGATTTTAAAATTAATTTATAGTACATTGAAAAATTAAATATTAATTTTAAATAAAAATAATAATAATATAATACATTGTTCAAACAAATTACAATTACAATTATATAATACATTATTCTCAATATTCATCTATTTCACCATTTAAAAAAAATCAAATAATTCATTAAAAAATCATCCCTTTGATGTATGATTAGAAGTCAAAGAAACGAATTCACTGCAATTTCCGTTTTAAAATAATATAATAATTATTTTTTAAAATAATGCCCTTGAAAATAGCAAGATTACATTTATAAGGAAAGAATGCTCTTGAATAAAAGGTAAAAACTAAGGGTAAAAAATAGAGTGTTTTTAATACTCTATTTTCATGTAATGATGAGGACTTGTGTGAAAGGGTAAAAGGGTAGTGCACCTCCAAGTAATTAAATTGAACACTAGATAAGAAATAAAAAAACACTAGATAAGAAATCAAAATGATTTGTAATGTTTTTTAATTAATATGAGGTCAAAACTTGATTTTTTTTTAATGATCAAGAGGTGTTTTTTTTAAAATCATATGTTACCTATATATAATAGAATGTTTTGTAATTTTATCATATTAGTAAAAATTGGTTGTATAATTAGTACGAGTAAACAAAAATGTGGAAAAATCTATTCTTGTTGAACATTCAGTCAACATTAAGTATCATATTTGTGTAGTGCAATTAAAATCCATGTGAAAGAGAAATACCTTTAATGGAAACTTTAGAGTAGTTGAAATTGACAAACACACACATAATCAAAATGGGGATAAGCATTAAGGTTCGATTGAGTTGAACCCTCTATATCTTCTCTAGTGTCGTTCGTGGCTTTTTCCTTTTAGCCTTCTCATAATGACTCTTTTTCTCTTCAAAAAATTATTCTCGTTCTTTCTTTCTCTTTCACCAAAAGTCACCATATAGAAATCCACCATAGATATCACTTTAGAGGTTTGAACTTGAATCTCCATAATGGAAATATAACACTTTAATCATTTGATCTCAACCCCTCGAACAACCCGCTTCATCAACATCATATTATCTTTTATTATTCTAAGTCCAAATCCACGTACTTTCCTCTCATCATCATAATAAAACAAATATTAACACAAACTAAATAAACAATTATTTTAAAAACTAACTAGATTCAATCTTTTTTTATTATCAAAGTTAAAAGATTATATTATGTCCTCTCTTTTTCACATGGAAATGAACTATCAATGAGATTTTGGGTTCCTTTATAAAAATATATAAGACATGGAATTCAAAGTGGTTAGATTCCTTAAGAGAACTCTTTATAAAAATATATACAACATGGAATTCAAAGTGGTTAGATTCCTTGAGAAAACTCTCGAACAGTTGTTGAAAATATCTAAATTGGCTTTTTCTTGGGTTTAAGGATGTTTATCATGTAAGCAACTAAACTATGGGCCCATACTAAGACATTTATTGACTATGACTATTATGATATAGTGAAATAGATTCCCTTTGTAACGTTGTGTACAAGTAATTGATCAAAGATTGATGGCCAATGGTGGAAGTGAATGATTGTGGTTTCTTTAATGAATAAACAAGGGTTAAGTTGACTCAATAATGGGTGGCACACATATAATCTAATGACTCACCCATCTCATCCTCAATTATACTCACGCCTCTTTTCACATGGTTTTGTTTTGTTTTTTCCCCAAATTATATCATTAATTTATAAGTTTAAATTTTTAGTGGTTAAAATTTATGGATTAGATTTTTTATTCATTGTAATTTAGTTGAAAGGTGATTTTTACTTTAGATATATGTTTATTAATATTTGGATTTTTAGTGGTTATATTTTATGGATTAGATTTTTTCTTAGTTGAAGGATGTATTTTATTTTAGATGTATGTTTTTATGATATTATATTATGTTTTTGATTAGATAAGTAGTGTTAGGGTCTTGATCCCGTACAAAAAAAGAACAACTGAATTGTAGGACTCAACAAAACATATTAGAGAACACAACAATCAGTCGGGGACAACAAAGCTAAAACATCAACTAACAAAGAGACTACAAAGTACAATTAAGAATAATCATAGGATTAACATTCCACTTATCTAGATCAAAAACATGCTAGACAAACAATACCATAACCACTAGCTATTAAGCAAAGTCCTAATACTAAGTAGAGTATTACTAGAAGCTAAATATACTATCATATAAAACCAGTCAAAGCTGTAGACCAAACAAAAAAGACACTAATGCCAAATAGACATATCCAAAGCGTTAACATGAAAATGAAACAAATTAGGAATCTTTAATAAGATTCCAATTCTCCTGGAGGTCCTCCACAACATCAGGCTAGCTTTCCTTGAGCTCCTCAAATCTTTAATAAAAACAAAGATGTTGATATTTATATAATTCAATTATTTTCACTAAAAGATAACTATTTTCACATGATTTATTGTTTTAAAAAACAATTTAACTATATGCTTGAATTCTTAGTAATTAAAAAATTATAAATTTTAATGAAAATGTAAGCATGAAGTTGTTCAACTATTAACAAGAAAAATCTTAGATGTAATGTGAATATCTAAAGGTAATTCAATTTGAAGAGTGTAACTACATAAATATCTTTATGAGTTAATTGAGTTAATTTAGGTCAACTAATATATACACGTAATAAAATCTAATTTAAATTAATTAGAGTTGACATATTATTACTTGAAAATCTATTTTTAAAAATTAAATAAAAATGAATATGAAACATAGGTTTAGGAATAGGACAAAGAATTGATGATGTGCATGATCCACTTCAATGTTTAGAAAATGATATCCTTAGTGTACTCACTTTCGCATGAGTTAGATTTTGAAATGACTTGAATGACTTGAGATTGAGCATGAGTAGTGTGGATTTAATTTGATTGGGAAAAAGTGTATGTTGAATCCACTTGTAAGGACAATGTTATTTAAAAGTGCATTTTAGGGAATTTATTGAGTCACTAGAGGCAAGATCTCCTAAGTCAATAGTGGGCCTCATTTTTTGGCCTAAGTGGGTTGTGAAAATCAACAATTACATAAGTATTTTCTCAATTGTAACAAGTAAATTGTCGAGTTTAAAAATAATGCAAACTTATGATTTCCTGTATTTTATAGTAGATTCCATATATATGAATTTTCTCTTTTTTAAATATTTGTTCATAAAATATTTCTTGTACTTTCCACTATTTTTTAATGACTAATATTTTCCCATAACTCATAACTTGAGTTTAACATTAAAATCTTCTTATAATTTCTTAAAACTAAATCATTAACATTGATATTTGAAGCATATTTTTAAAAATTAATTGTTGCATAATTATTTATTATTTTTAAAAAATAAGATCATTATAATTATAATTTAGAAATATATATTTTTGTAATGCACAACTCATTTCATATAACTCAAATTCATTTTTTGTGTGTTGAAAGTAAGAGCAATAAAGAGAGGGATCATACTTTTATATTTTTCATTATTTAATATTTTTTGTGTTGAATAGAGGTCTTTATTTTTTCTAATGAACCTGTGTTGATTATGAAATGGAAAATAAATATGATAATAAAATAAGGGCAAAAACATAAAGTTGTGTCACATTTTCAGTCAGCTAAAAGTTTCAAGCAAAATAATTTCGCCCTAAATATTTTTGGCTGAATTAGTTTTTCTTGAAACCACGTGGCACATATCACATATACTTTTAGGAAAAACCCTTTCACTCGAAACTATAAAATAAAAACTTTCCCATTGAAAATTTGAAATGTGATTAAATTTATGTGTAAGTTTTTGGGAAAAAGGCGAAACCCTTTGGACTAAAATTGTCTATATGACTGCTCAACCCCTATTTTGAGGAAAATTTCAACTTCAACTATGAATTTCTCCAACTAAGGCTAATTTCATGAAAATCTAAAAATACCCTTTTCTAGATCTCAGAATCTAGAATCCAAAAATATATATTTTTTGATATTCTGCTTAGTTTTATTGTGATTTTAAAAGATTAATGTAAGCAGGTTTTTATAATCAAACATGAGGTTGATTAGAAATTAAAAATATATGAAAACATATTCAATTTTTATGAAAAATATTTGGTGCGCTAGAGGAGATAATTCTTTTCAAAAGGGTATAATATATTTTTTAAAATGATAAAAACATTAGACAAAAGTTGGCATCCATGAAAACTAAGATGTTGTGGTGAAGTTTCATTTTAAAACAATATTAAAAAAATATCCATCAATTTTTTTCATGCATTAGATATTGATGTTAGCTATTTGGGAAAAAAAATAGGGAAAAAAATGTTTTTCTTTTTTTTGTGACATCCAATTGACCTCACTTTTTCTGAAATTTTTCACTAATTCAAAATTTGCTTTTAAATTTATAAAAAAATATCAAACCAATTTTTTTTAAAAAAATAAAAAATTACAAGTATAAACTTCATCAAGAGTTATATGTTTCATTGGTTTACATCATTTTTAAATTCAAAACACAAAGGCCACTTTTATGCAATTGAAGTTGAAACTTTTTATTTATGTTGACCATTTCCTTTATAAAAGTATGACATAGGCTTGTAATTTTACCCATAAACTATACTAAAATCTATATTTTTAAGAAAGATTATTTTGAAAGATACTTTCTTAAAAAATTTCATGTGATGATGAGTTTGTTTGATCATAAAAAATATGATTTTAATTGGTAATTTGTGTCTAATGAAATCCTTCTTTATGGCTTGGGAAGAAAAATATACCACATAATGCTTAAAAGGACACACATATGCACGCCAAGAATGTCATTTGCAATGAAATTAATATGTTTTTCCTTATGTTATAGGATTGGACATATTATTTTGCATAAATTATTAAATCAACAAGTGGTCTACAAGTAAGGAACACCTTTATGCTTCCAAAGAACAAAAAAATGTTCACCTTTTATGTCTAAACTTTCTTTTTAGGCCAACAATATTCAAAAATACCTTTAGGGAAGTTGTTAGATCAAGGTAAGTACCCCTAGGTCAACTCCTATATTGGATAGGTTTTATGACCTTGGGTGAGTATTTAAAATAATATTCTCAAGCATGTAGATGACCTAAATATGAATTTTAATTCTAATGTAGATTTATTCAATTTAAGCTCCAAATTGTAAGGAAGCTAAGGTAGCAGAACAACTTCCTACACTAATCTCAAGAGGAGAATAATGTAAAACTTGTACAAATCTTTAACAGTTGCATAAACTTAAACATAAATAAACATAACTATAATGAATACCACAACATAGTGATTTATGTGGGGAAAACCCTTTCGAGAGAAAAACCCACACTCCAAAAGCTACCCAATATATTACTTAGAAATCACAAAGATTACAAAGAAAGCTTCTCATAGGAGTATCACCACTCAGATATCCAGAGGCAACATTGCCGCTATCAGAATCTCAAAATGCATCACAATACACAGTCGTAATATAACACCCTCATAAAATAGGGTTGCCTTTTAGGGCAAGTCAAGCTAATAAAATATCAGCCATTATATATGATACATAATGATCTCCCCAATGCCCCCAACCCCCCCCGTCATCGTCATCAAATGAACAATACCTTATGTAATTGCAAGGTTGAGACACATTTTCTCAACACAAATCAAATGTTTCTAGAATGATTTTCTCCTTGTTTGATCCTATGATTTTTATTATGAGATTAAGTGCACATTGAACGCCTTAAAATACCGAGAAATGATAATAAGTCACATAAACATTACCAAGTCAACTCATAATAACTAGTGAAAAAGGTGAGAGTTAGGAAATTTTAATTTTAAAAAAAATTGAAAGTATGGGTCAATCTCAAGTGGTTTGGGGTCACACCTAAGCATCATGAGATTAACCCAAGATGGGGGAATGATAAGATCAAGATTAGGAAAATGTGAATAAAAGTCTAAGATGATAATGAGGTGAATGTATGGGAATAAGTGCAAGTAGGGCTAGAATAAGATTCAATATATAGAAATGTGTGTAAATGAGAATTGATAAAAGATTAGGAATGAGCCTACTTGGCACAAGAGTGTGCCACTATAATTGTATTCATTTGAATTCTATCAAAATGGTCTTGAAACTAAATGGGAATTGGAATGGGTTTCAAAATTTCACCATTATAAATAGAAAGTAAATGTGCCTATTCTAAAATTTTAATAATATAAGTTGTAAACGATTAATTAAATAGTCTACTATGACCCTAAATAAATTATATACTTGAGATAAATCACTAGCATGGTAAGTAAATGATAAAACTAAATGAAAAGTTAGGTATTTCTTAGTTTTTTCATGATAGTTGTATTTCTTAGGTAATATATATTAATATATATTATATAATATATTTAATACATAGTATATATTATATACTACATTATTATATATATATAGTGAGATAGAGGGAGGGAGAGATAGAGAGAGAGAGAGAGAGAGAGAGAGAGAGAGAGAGAGAGAGAGAGAGAGATTGATTTTGTAATTAAATTTGGCCCTTTTCTCATTTTGTGGATGATGAAGGTTCTTTTGGTGGTCTTTCCACTATATGGGAGCCACATGACTCGGAAGGTATGATCCTATTTGATAAAAAATATTTTCATAATATCTTGTTCAAAAGAAAAATTAATCAACTTTATTGGATGTTTTCCAATATTTACACCCCAAATAATTATGTCCAACATCTTGGAACTTGAGATAATCTCCTATGATGTATACAATATTTTATCAATTACAAGTGGATTCTTTTGGGAGACTTCAACTCTACATTGTACCCTCATGGCGAAATGGGAGGCTTTATTGATTATATTGATAGCATGCTAGATCTTGATAATTTCCTTCATAGGGGGGGTCTTGTTGATATTGATTTGGAAGGTGTGCACTTCACATGGTCTAATAAAAAAATTAGGGAAAATATTATCCAAGTCAAACTAGATAGATACTTGATTTTGGTTAATTGGGATATCATTGATAAATACAATCTCACTAACCTTCTTAGAATATGGGTCTGACGATACCCCTCTCTTGTTAAATTGAAAGTCTACTACCATGAAATTTTATTTCCCTTTTAGATTTGAAGTGATATGGACTTGGCACCCATATTTGAAATCCCTTATTGATAAATGGTGGGAGGTGAATATTGAAGGCTATAATATGTTCAAAATTTTCCAAAATTAAAAGTTTATCAAGAAAAAACCAAAGAAATGGAATAAGAATTCCTTTAGCAATATCTTTTGTAGTGTCATAAAATTGCACCCTATGGTAATTTCACACTTACACATTTAAGCTTGCCTTATTTACGGAAAAAACCTATAAGTTGGAATTTCATGATTTTAGCTTCATAGGTGAAAACGATGAAGCGCTAGCAACTTGAGTGTCTAATTCTCATAAATTTTTAGTCAGACACTAGTGTGATACATAGACATCTCTACGATGTGCTAGCATTCCCGAACTTTCTGAGATTCAAATGTGAATATTTCATGTTCTTTTCCCATGGTCGTGTCATAACGACAAGGATGCATGTGTAATGGCTCCTCCCACCCATGTAGCTTAAAAAAAATACCTTTTCACTTTCATTTGAAGGGAGGACTCTAAGAAACAATAGGATCTCTTTCTCTCTCATTTTCACAATGAAGCTCTACTAAAATTCTCTCTCAAGCAACAATCAAGACTCCTCTTGCTCACAAGTCTAGCACGCCCATCAATCCAAGAGGGGAGTTACAAGCTATTGGTAATTCTCTCTTTTCATTCTATCTTACATGATCTTGTTTATATGATCTCATATTTATGTATTCATTTATATTTGTGATAAAGGTTCTCCTCCCTTGTGGAGTTTTTTTCTATCACACATCTTTGATTTATGCATTCTATCTATCTTGATCTTATTTGGATGTTCATGGAGGTGGAAACACTAAAATGAGATTTTGATTGAGGCAAACCCCTAAACATCCTCCAACATTTTCCTTAATATGTTTGTGTGCAAATGAATAGATTTAGTGAACTAAGTGTTTTGGATTCTAGAACCTGATCGTCTGTTTCATCAAAGAAGGAAACATGGAGCATAGATGTCCATGCGGCACATTGGCATCCATGGCCAAGAGCTAATCCTCTTGAAGGTATAATCTTTGGTTTTTATACATTTTATTTTTGTATACTAGATAATTTAATTCTGTCATTTGCTCTTGTAATTAAGTGATTTCAATATTCTCATTATTTAAAACTTAGTGTCAATTTAGTTAAATTGTGTAAAAATTCTTTATTATTTATCTTATCACCTAAGTAGTGTCTTTTGAGGTAATTGAGGGCTATTTTCTCCTTAGGACCCCATCATCTTAAGGGTAGTGAATCCGCTCCTTTAAATTTTGGTGAACCTGACATGAATAAAATCATGTCAAATATTTTTCTTCAAAATTTTAATGCTTTTGATAAGGTATTTTCAAAGTAGGATTTTGATATTTTGGGTGATGCCCTGGATGATTTCTTAGAGGCATCTCCTTCTACTCAAAACTTTGTTAAGAAAATTTCTCCATTAAAACATTTTTCGTAAGTTGAGAATTCCATGAATGTAATTGTAGTCTCTGCCACCCCTCAAAGGTTTAAGAGACCAATCATTTGTATGACTCTAGCTATCCCTTCTCCTAAAAGAATTCATTCTATTCATGGGGTTCCTATCGAAAGTGATACACTAGATCTTTACAAGAGATTCATGCAATCTAAGGCTTCCTCTTATAAAGTGGTAGCCCATACTTACAATACTAGGACTCAATAGAATGTTAATCAACCTACTTCTTTACCACCACCTCAACTAAGCCTTCGTCAAGCACCTAGACCTATAGCTAATAAATTGGGTGAGTACGATCTTGTCGAGCAACTTTGCGTTACTCCCAATAAGATATCACTTTGGGATTTGATTCATACTGCTCTAGTTTACTAAGGTATGCTTTAGGATGCCTTGCAAAAGATTATTTTGCCTTCTTCCACTAGGCCAATGGACATTAATGTGTTGATAGATCATATTTTCATGGATTCACTTAGTACCATGTTCCATCCACATGAACTCTTGCATCTGGAAGTGCAAAAGAAAGTAGATCCTTTGATGATAATAGTTTACATTAATAATATTAGTATTAGACGTGCTCTCTTTGATACCGATTCGACACTCAACACATGTAGCATTGATTTATTACCTAAAATTAAAGCTGATTCAACTTCCCTTGCCACCTTTTCCTCATATATTTGTGGGTTTGGTAATATCGGTCAACAAGCCTTAGGCACGACAATCTTGTCTTTAAGGTTGGGACTCGTTACTATGCCCACCTTGGTATATGTTATGCTAGGATCGTTACCATATAATCTTCTCTTGGGGAGACCATGGATTCATGCCTTGGGAGCAGTTACTTCTACTTTACACCATTCTATGAATTTTGTTACTAATAATGAGGTGATCACAATCAAGATTGACCCTAATACTGTACACTTATGTGAGATGATAGCTAGTGGTCAAACTTCAGTTACATCTACTCTTAAAATTTTTATCCCTTCATTATCTTCCAATGCATTGACATATACTCCAACAATACCTATTACAGAGGACACTTTGGAGAAAGATATCCCTAAAGAAGATCCTCCCAAGTAGAAAGTCCCAAGTCTACTCCTATTCCTTCTCCTAAACCAAATGCATGTCCAGGTGATGATTGGGGATCCTTTAACTTCACCGTATCTTATATCGGGGAGTACAAAGTAGATATGATCCACCTAGATATTCTAAAAATATCATTCACCTCTACTAAGAAGGATGATTATGCCCTATAAATAAGTAATTATAGTATGGAGTATGCTCTTTACACTAATCCTCCTTCTCAGGAATTACAATCATGTTATGGACAAGTATTTAACATTTTCTCTAAATTTAGTTATGGAGGTAAAGGTTGTGGGTGTAATGAACAAGGTATTAAAGTCCCCTTAGAAGTTGATCCATGTGATTCTAAGGTTAGACTTAGATACTACCCCACAACATCTAAGGTGAAGCCATAGTTGAATGTCAACATGGTTTCTACCGAATTTCATCCTCTTAAAATAATTCATCCTAAATACATTGAAAGAAAGGTAGACTCTAATGAAGTTCCTCTAGATGTTTTCTACTTAGGTGAAGCTCTAGAAGAATTCTTGGGTGTCTATTCTAACCTACCTTCTTATCATCATAAATGATAATTCCTATATTGCTTAAATATACAAGCATATTTTGGTGAATCCATTATGAATTTTGATGAGAAGGATTCTTTATCTAATATGGATGATAGTGTTTCTATGCCTCATCCTCAATATTGTAGTACTCTCCTCAAAGGACATACTTCTAATATCTTCATGGATCCTAAATATTTTGAAAAGGTGATTAAGATTGGAAAATGTCTTTCTTCAGAAGAATCTAAAAAACACACTGATTTATTGCATTCTCATCTTGATATCTTTGCTTAGTCATATGAGGACATGCTCGACATTGATGAATCTGTGGTAGTTCATAATATCATCCTATGTCCCAATGCCAAGCCTGTTAAGCAAAAGATCCATAAAATGAACCCCAAGGTTGCTTTAATAGTCAAGACTAAGATAGAAAAGCTTTTAAAAGTTTGTTTCATCCGTCCTATTGACTATCCACCTTGGATATGAAATATCATCACCATTAGTAAACTTGATGGTCGTATTTGTGTTGAATTTTGTGATCTTAATAAGGCTTCCCTTAAGGATGATTTTTTGTTACTTAATATTTATATGATTGTAGATTCAACTACATGCAATGCCTTATTGTCCTTCATGGATGGCTTCTCAGGCTATAATTAGATTTGTATTAACCCAAAAGATTAGTATAAGACAACCTTCACTACCCCTTAGAGTACTTTCGGTTATGTAGTCATGTCGTTTAAGTTAAAGAATGTTGGAGTGACTTACCAATGGGAAATGACTCTTATCTTTCATGATTTTATTCATAAGATCTTAGAGGATTACGTTGATGACATCTTGGCTAAGTCTATAACTCATCAAGATCATGTTGGGAATCTTCATCGTATTTTTGAAAGGCTTTGACTCCATAAGATGAAACTAAATCCTCTCAAGTGTGTCTTTAGCGTAGATGTCGACAAACTTCTAGGATTTATTGTTTCCTATTGTGGAATCGAAGTTGATACAAATAAGATCAATAAAATTATTAACATGTCTCCACTTAAGAATATCTCTCAACTACATAGTTTGCAAGGGAAGATTCAGGAAATTTGTAGATTTGTATCTCAACGGTCGATCATACTCTTCTATTCACACATTTTTTGAAGAAAGATGCCCATTTTTAGTGGGATGATGAATGCCACAAGGATTTTGAATATATCAAGAATTATTTGGCTAATCCTCCCATCCTGATGTCATCTATGCAAGATAGACCCTTTTTTCTTTATATTTCTCCATCACCTCATGCTTTAGTAGCTTTGTTAGCTCAACATGATGATGATGGTAAAGAAAGAGAAGTGTACTCTATTAGTCATATTCTAGTTGATTATGAAACTAGGTACTTTGCTATGGAAAAATAATGTCTTGCTCTCATTTTCACAACACAAAGTTACATTATCTTCTCCATGTAGAAAATCATGTGATCATAAAATGTGATCCTATTAAATACTTATTCACTAGAATTGATCTTTCTAGAAGGTTGGAAAAATGGGTGATGCTTCTCTCTAAGTTTGATATTAAGTTTGTTTCTCATAAAGTGATTAAGGGACAAGCTATCGGTGATCAATTGACATAAGCACCCTCACCTCATTATTTTCCTAACTTGAACTTGTTCTTGGATGAAAATCTATTTACATTGGATTATGAACCATGTGGGAAATGTTTTTTGATTGATTGATATGTCAAACTAGCTCTGGGTAGGTGTAGTTTTAATCTAACCCGAAAGAAATCCAATTCCTCTATCCTTTCAATTATAATTTCATTGTACAAACAATATCATTGAGTACAAAGCCCTTATTGCTAGCTTATGTATTATGATAACATTGAATATTAAACATATCCATATTCATGGTGATTTTGAGCTTACTGTAAATCAGATCACGAGAACGTATCAAGCTACGTAGAGAAAGCTATCTCAATATCGAGATTTGTCTTTATCCTTGATTGATCGGTTCTCTTATTTTACTATAGACAGTGTTCCTAGGAGAGAAAACCATCATGTAGGAAAGCACAACTTCCCTTTTACCCTCAGATGATGGTGTAGATGAGTTTGTGGTTTAGATTCTTCGCTCTCTCAAATAGACCTAAAATTAAGAACATTTTGTTTTCACAGTCCATGATAGTTAGTATGTAGATTTCTGGAAAAAACTGTGTGCAGATTTTTGGATCAATAAAAAGACGTTTCGGATCATACTCCATGATCCATCATCAGGATGCCAAGCAGATAGAGAGAGAAGTGAAAAAAGAGCCAGCAGACTTGGGTATAAATTAGAGGGGAGGGAAGGGTTTGGGAAGGTTGAGAAGTACATTGCCCAAGAAGGGAAAAAGATAATTAAGTGAATAAATAGATGAAAAAGTAAAAAAATAAATAAATAAATAAATGAAATAAAATAAAATAAAATTTAAAACTAAAAAAGGAACGAAAAAATAAAAGAAAAAATAACACCAAGAGACAAAGGACCAAGAGCAAAGAAAGACAGAAAAAGAAACCCACTAGATCAAAGATACATATGTCTATGTAAATGAGAAAATAAAACATCACTCAACACTAAACATTGGAAAAAGAGACAAACCAAGAAAGACAAGAGAGGAGAGGAATAAGCCAAAATAAGTAAGTACACAAATTTTGTCATGTGTATATGTAGATATATGTATGCCACAATTTTGTACAATGTGGCATGCATATATCTACATAAATACAACAATAAATATTAAAGATAAAATTAGAAAAAACAAAGAAGAAAATGAGAAAAAATACAAAATTATCTACTACACAATACATACATACATATGCATGTAATTGTGTATATATAACAACATAAACATCTACATGTACATATGTATATATGTGTGTGTGTGTGGGTGTGTACGTATATATATATATATATACGTACGCGTGTGAGGGTGTGTCCGTATATATATGTGTGTGTGTGTGTACGTATATATCTATATATAATAAATAAATTAGAAAAAACATTCCCTAAAAGTGAAAAATATAAGAATATTTACTACACATACATACATACATATGCATGTATCCGTGTATATATATCAACATATACATATACATGTACATATATATGTGTGTGTGTGTGTGTGTGTGGGTGTGTACGTATATATATATAAATATATATGTGTGTGTGTGTGGGTGTGTACGTATATATATATGAGAGAAAATAAATAAACAAAAACTAAAAACAAGGAAGATAAACAATTTAGAACAAGAAACAAAGGGGGGGGGGGGAGAAGGAACAAGCTAACTAGGAAAGAAAGAACTAAAAGAAACCAATAAAGTCAAAAAGGAAACAAAAGCAAAACTAACAAGGGAGGGGAGAGAAGGAGAGAGAGGGAAAGCGAGGGGGTAAGAAAAAGGAGAAAGAAGGGACGAGCACAGGGTAAGAGGGGCCAGACGCGAAGGCCAAAGGAAGGGGATCAAGGAGGGTGGGGGGAGAGGACATTGAGGTTGTGTAATAAGGGTTTCCAAGAGAAACTTAGAGCCCAACCTCCATCCCGGTTAAGGTTGGATGGATGATTGTTGATTTCGATGGCCTCTTTAAGTTTTCTCTTAAAGAAATTGTCTTCAAGGGAAAGGATTTTGGTGTTTTCTAAAGAGATATGATGCTTAGTCTTAGCAGAGTGTTCAGCTAGAGCTGATTTAGAGATACGATCATGCCTAAGGTCAGCACAATGTTCCTTGATTCTTGTGTTGATGGAGCGACCAGTTTCCCCAATGTAGGGAATGCCACACGAACACATCACTTTATAGACCCCAGATTTGAGGAAGTGATCTTGGGGGTCTTTGGAGGAAGGGATGCGGTTTCTTACGGTGCAAATGGGTTTGAATGTGCAATTGATGCCCTTTTTGAGAAGGATCTTGGAAATTTTGTTAGAGACACCCTCAACATAGGGGAGGGTGGCCAAGGGAAGGGAAGGAGAGGGAGCGGGGTTGGGCTTGAGGGTGAGCCTAGTCTTGGCTTGGTTGATTGCCCTGTTGATGTGCTTTCTTTTATATTCATTCAGAGAGAAGACATGGATGAGGTGTGCTAGTTCTTGGTCTAGGTGTGCTTTATCACAAATTAAGAAATCTAAAAATCTGCACACAGTTTTTTCCAGAAATCTACATACTAGACCTAAAATTGACAGTCTTGTGTGCACTCACATAGAATTAGGGGAATGGTAATTCTCATATCTATAATTACCTAAAAATAGAAACTTTCTTGATGATGAATAAGAATACTCATGTCTAGATAAGAAAGGTTTCATCTTGATACATAGTTCTATCTAATGTTCATTATTAGAAATATTACAATGGCATTTTTCTTCGATGTCTCACTAAGGCTGAAATACCCCTTTCCCTTCAAGAAGCTCATTCGGGCTCTAGGGGTGGAATTTTGTGGTAAATCCTTAGTTCATAAACTAATTGATATGGGATATTATTGGAAAACAATGGAGCAAGACTCTTTTTCCTTTGTTAGAAAATGTCCCCAATGTTAGCAACACAGTAATCTTATTTGAACTCCCACACAAGAATTTCATAGCTAGACCTCTCCTTGGCCATTCAAAACATGGGGGTTAGATATTATTGGGAAAATATCTCCTCCTTATTCTAAAGGATATTCCTTCATCATTACAACTATCAACTACATTATGAAGTGGGTTGAAGCTATATTTCTGCTTTGATCCACTAACACTAAAGCAATCTATAACTTTCTTTTGAATAACATTGTTGCTTGATTTGGATTGCCTTCTACCCTTGTTTCTGACAATGGTAATTAATTTAAGAATAAAGAGGTGAAGAAATTATTAGAGAGGTTTCATATCCAATTCAGTTTTCTACACCTTATTATCCTCAATCTAATGACCAAGTGGAAGCATCTAATATAACTCTTGAACTAATTATTTAAAAAATAGTGAATAAACATGGTAAATATTGACACACTTAATTGACTTATGCATTATGTGCCTATCACATGAGTGTTCATACGACTACTCATACCAGCCCATATAACCTTGTGTATGGTGCTAAGGCTATTATTCCTTTAGAGTTGGAAATTCCATCTTTGTGAGTTTCCCTTAAAGAGTTAATTGATGATGACACTTATGATGTTGAACATATAAGTCAACTTGAGTTGCTCAATGAGTGATGATTAAAGGCCCTCGATCACCTTCAAGCTTATCAAATTTCTATTTCTAAGCATTAAAATCTAGGTTTTCTTTCTCACACTTTTAAAATGGGTGATCTCGTTCTCTATGAGAACCAGAGAAATGTAAATATGCCACCCGATCAAAAGGGGAAATTTAGCCCTAATTGGTTAGGTCCTTACATAATCATCTCCATGTATGGTTTTGGTGCATATGGATTGTCTTCTATGGATGGCACTCCTCTAAAAGAATCATTCAATGCAACATACTTTCACAAATACTATGCATAGGGTCTATGTGGCATATGCATGACAATCGTCCCTTTTCAAGGATCATAGTATGTTATACTATGACATTCCTTCACCAAAACATTACTTTTTAATTTGTGTGGTGATGTAAACATGTGTATGTATTTAATTTATTTAATTAGGACTTATATATATGTTTGTTTTATTTCTATGCTATGTATAAGTGCATTATGTTTGATTAATTATTTTATCCATATATTCTATCACATATTCTATCTACATCATTAGAAAACAATTAGATCATCATTGTATTTAATTAAGAATACATCCATAGCATAACCATACATGAAAATAAATCATATACATGAAACACAATGCCGATCCAAAATCTCATGTATATGTATATATATATATCTATATCAATGTCATGTACATGTATCACACCACTGTAGCAAAATGTGGTGCGTGTATATGTGCATATGAATATGTACATGCAAAAATGTTATACAATAATAAAATACATCTAGCTACCAGGAGCATGGCTCCCCGTGCCCTCTGGTCCTGGTAGTGGCAAGGTTGGTTGGTTGATGGATGCATATGAATGGGACCAATGTGACTATGACGTAGACATGCTTTGTGATTAGAGTCCTTGTAGCTCCCCTTATAGCTCACTTTTCTTGGGGTGCAATTGGTGTCCTCTTTGGGAGGCTACTTAGTCCTCATCTTCTTCTCTCTATTTTTTTTTTTTTGTGGGGGGGGGGCTGTTCTCTCTATTTGTGGGGGGGTTTATTCTTCTTTTTGGGGGGAATTTGATATGTATATGGGTACCTAACATGGCCCCATTGACCGAGACCCATCATATTTTACATCCCCCTAAGCTATGCTTAAGGGGGGGTGTTAGTGTAGGTTTTTTCCTAGTGGGATAATTTATTTTCCCTTAATTATAGGTTTCTCCTATACTTTTATTAAGCTTGCTTGGGATAATAAAGTGAGTTTATCATTTAATAACTAGGATATAAAGTCATGAGTTGTCTCCACCCTTTAAGGATGGAGTATTTACTTTTACATCACTTTATTTAATGTTGGTGGTTATTGGTGGTCAATCCTCATTGGTTGATTTGCCACCTCCATCCTCTCCTTAGTTCTATATAAAATCACTACCTAGCTTGTATTTTTCATCTTGGAAGATCTTAATGAAATTTTTTCATCTTGACTTTACATATCTCTCAAGGTTGCTGGTTTGCATTGTTTATGTAACTTTGAATTTCTCTTATAAAGTTCCTTGGGTTATTCAATCTATTTTAGATTTCTAACATTTAGGTCCTTTTTGGGCTTCACATTCAACCTTCTTAGTCTTTGAGAATAATTGTGTTAGTTCTTTTTCTTGCAACTTTTAATTCTCAGAGAAAATACAATGCCTAAACCTGGGGATCAAAGGATTATAACAAAGATCTAGTCTATAATCAAACTAAGGACAAGAAAAATCCAATTAACAAGGTTGGACTCAACCTTCTGCACTTTGAGCTCCACAAGACTTAGGAGGGTAATCCTAATACAGGCCTCAAAGAGTGATATTTTTTTACAAACAATCCTACATACCCTTAAAATGTGGATGAATGCTGAATTCACATATATATGAATAAAGTATGTTTAAAACTTCATCAAATTCAAGCATGATCCCTTATACTTTGAATAATATTGAGGACTAATAACTTACATAGATATGTCTCCATCTCAAATATATAGAGGACTGATAAATGAAAAAATCTGACGCATATCCCCTATATTCCTTAAACTCCATGAAGATAAAGAAACCATAATAAATTAAACTTAAAATAAATGTTCATTGAAATTTATAAATTGTCTAAACCATTCTAGAAGTAGAAACTGCACAAGATTGACTAGTGCCTAAGTATGGGCTACAAAGTCATGTATCCTACATCTTATATCACAATGTAAAACATATCATAATGATCTTTTGTTATATTACAACCTAATGATAATAAGATCTCTAAAGCATGTAATACAATCATACTTAACAATCCATCTAAAAGTATAATATTCTTACTATTTTAATGAGAGCATTGAATCTATCCCTTGGACATGAAGCAATAATGAAAATAGTTCTTTGCAAAAAATGTATGGGAGAAAAGAAATAATCCTTGATTATTCCCAGTCAAACAACATTACACTTTAACTTGGAGACAACTGCAAAACAATGTGTATTCATATATCCCACAAATCAAGACAAAACACCACTATGATGTGATGACCTATAGACACATACATTCACCTAATACAAAGAACCTTCACATACTTGTAAAGAGTCTTTTTTTTCTCTTTTTAGAACTTCCAGAACTAGAACAAAACCCCTTTCAAATGACTTGAAAATATAGCTTAAAGAAGAGGGAGAAGAAGAAGAAGATTTAATGCACTGTTGACACTTGGCAAGATACTTCCCTTTGATTTGCAACAATTTGGAATCTATAATATGCCACTTCACCCTAATATTTATTTTACCATTCATCTTCTCTTTTACTTGCAACTGAAATTAGTTTTCCTATTTTGTCCTTGCAATCTCATGCACAAATTTCACTTGAGTCTAAAAACCCACTTACTACTTGTATTTTCAGTTGTATGTGAAAATTTTAATTCTAGGCAAAAACCCATCTTACTAGCAATTAAAAATTCCTTTTTCCCATGCATTTTAATTGTTAAAACCTTCATTTCACCCTTTTCAATCAGTTGGTCTTTTGTCAAATAGTTGAATAATGACTATTCTCTGAGCATATGCCAAACAATTGTCTGCAATTATTTTTCTATCACACTCCAAATAATTAAAATCATATTAAAAAATTTCACTATGAACCAAATTACATTAATGGATACATACTTCACCCCACATTTGAACACTTTCAATTTCTGCTAGAGGCCTCTCTAAAATCACATGCCATTGTTGTTTTTCAAATCAAATAATACTACCCAATTTGTCAACTTCTTGATTTTGATAACTAAAACTCTTAAAACACCCAAAACCCTCCTACATGGTGCCTCCTTTACCTTTCTTTGTTGCATCAAACATCATAAAAAAATGCTTGAAAATGGTGTTTCATTTGGTGCAAGGTCTTTCACTCTCCATAGTTGGGTGTTTGGACTATTTTCTAAGTACTTTTTACTTAGCTACATTAGTTTCATTCATGATGGGCATTTCTCACTTGTGCAAGTCATTTTTGAGCTTCCTAACACCTAAAAAATGGTTTAAAAAGCATTTAAACTATTTCCATGGCATGAGAATAGCTACAGGAAACTTTAGGGAGGTAGAAACAACTTAAAAAAGGAGATTTAAAAATTAAAATTTTTCTTCAAGTAGCCTCCATGTGAATGAGAATAGTTTCAATGTTGGGTGAGCCCATATTGTAAGTTTTAGGTGGAAAAAAGTTGCATTCATGTACTATTACGTTGGGGGGAAGGACAACTTAACAAACACTTAGTTTGTACATGAAAGACAAAAATCAAATTTGGGCGCCAATCAACATCCTACTCAGTAGGTAAGATAGCCAATGAAAACCATCCTGCCAA
Organism: Sequoia sempervirens; assembly: GCA_007258455.2. Lineage (NCBI taxonomy): Eukaryota > Viridiplantae > Streptophyta > Pinopsida > Cupressales > Cupressaceae > Sequoia > Sequoia sempervirens. The sequence continues at coordinate 100,886 of VDFB02320544.1, read as the reverse complement.
CCTTGAATTGAATCTCCCCTCTCAACCCTACAAGCACACAAAAACATGACTTGTGGAACAAGCTAGAAAGTATCCTTTTAAAGTTTTAAAAATGAAAAATTCCCACTTCCATTCCTTGAATTAGAGGGCCTATTTAATATTTAAAAATTATTGTCTTGCCACCCCTTGACACATTAAAACATTAGCAACTTTTAAAAAAATTCTAAATTTAAAACATAGTGCAATCAACAATTCAATTTCTTTGTAAGAAAAATGACAGTATCAATACCACGGGAGCACACGACCTCCAAGACCTATGAAAAATTGTAGAGGGCCATAATCAATTATTTAGATCCTTGTAATTTCATTGAAGATTGCAAAACAAATGTAATTTCAAGGGTTCCTTTGTAAACTGTGCCTTCTGGAAGACTGTTTAACCAAATTTATGTTCTAGCTCTGAAACTTCTCTGATGACCACGAAAACAAAGCTGAAGGCTAGTGAAGGAAAATAAATAACTTGCTTGCAAATGGTGACACATTAAAATTTTGCTCAAAACATGTCTGAAAACCACGTTGGGTTTGCATGATCTCCATGAAATATAAAAACTTTGTGCCAAACATATTTTCATGATGAGCCACAAATTTCAAAATTTTAATGCGAGAAGAATTTAGGAAATATTTCCACCACAGGGCTTAGAAATGGGGTTCTGTCACCAATTCAAAGAAAATTCTGCATTGGAAATTCATCAAATTTATAGGTACCAACAAGTTGAACCATATCTTCCTTTTCATCCTTCACTAGTTATAATACTATGGAAGAAGGAATAAATTCTTTGAAGATAAATTATTCTATACAAAAATCTCTTAGCCACAAGATCCCAAATATTATACCCTTCAACACCAACACCATAGCCAATGAAGATACATTTTACATCCTTGTTCTCCAATTTAGATTGTTTCTCTCTAGGTACAATGCATATGCCTCATAATCAATGAATCAAAGATGTCCCAATCAAGAATTTTTTCTTGATCACTCCTCCATAGGCGTCTTCTCAATAAGATCTAATGTAGGAAGCTTATTAATTAGGTAACAGGTCATGGAAACTACTACCAAAAAGATAAATTCTAGTCTAACCCCACTAAGCATGCTCCTAGCCCTCTCCATTAACTCTTGTTCATTCTTTCCACATATTTATTCTATTGAGTAGTGTATAGATTTGTCTTATGTTTTCTATGCCATGATCGTTATAGAATCTTAATCTGAAAAATTCAATACCATTATTAGTCCTCAAAAATCTTAATCTCCATACTATTTTAATTTTCTACAAGATCCTTAAACTCTTAAAAAATTAATGAAGACTTCACAGTTACTTCTAACGAAATATACCCATGTCCTACTAGAATCATCATTGAAAGTTGCACAATAAATAAAATTGAAATAAAAAATATTAATAGGACTAAAAGAATTAGAATGGGTCATGTCCAATACCCCAAAAGATTAATGAGAACTAGAGTACAAATAAACATGATTGTATTTTCCATATATACAATGTTCACAAAAATCTAATTCAAGGTTACAATCATTTAACCCCTCTATAAGATTTTTATTTTTTAAAGGTCCACAGATCCTTCTCACCTATGTGACCCATCCTTTGGTGTCATAGAATTATCTTCTCCATCGGTTTCTTAGTTGTGAAAGAATGATCACTCTTAGGTACCCGAAAATCATGAGCATAAAAAATGGATGCAACACTATTATTTGTTGTTGGTTCCAATAGTGAAGGTGTTGGTTCTATAGATTACTTCATTGTAGGAATATAAGAACTATTATACTAAATTGTGGATGCATCTAGTTGAAATTGATTACCAATGTGAACACCGTTATCAAGAACCGTATCCCCTTTCTCCATCTTGCAACATTCACTCAAGAAAATAACTTGCACCTAAATCATTAATCTTACTTAAAGAAATTAGGTTTCATGCCAAACTAGGGATATGTAATACATCATCAATCCCATTCTTTCATCCTTTAGAGAATTGAATCAGGATTGTACCATAGCCAACAATTTTTAGATGAGAACAATATTCAAGGTACACCTTTCCACCATAATATTCTTCATATTTTGTATAAGCCCTAATGTGAGTTCATGTGGAAAAAGGCATCAGACTCTATAAGCCCTACATCTTCTAATGCATGTGTAGCTAAAACCACAAAAGAATCACCATTATCCTAGGATAACTTCTTAGACTCATCATCAAAATCTTCTTTTCTTTCTTTTTTCTTTTTTCCTTGTATTCTCTTTCAAAATAGCTAGGCTTTTTGTAGTTCCAACATTTAGCCTTATAATTACTACGGTATTATATTTCCAAGAGGATTTACATGTAGACATATATTAATTCTTATCTTCTTTCCTTTCTCCTTAAATCTTCTAGAAACAACTAGGGATTCCTTAGCTATTTTAGAAGTCTTTATTTACATCTCTTTAAAAAGTAATCATGTTATGACCTCATTCATTTTCAACTTGGTGATAGTGCTTCCAATAACCACAACAAAGGTTGTCCCATGAATAGAGAAAAGAACAAAAAAAAATCATGCAACAATCCTCCTCCTCCATTTTAACTCCTACAAAGTTCAACTAGGTAGCTTTTATATTAAAGGAATTTGTATGATTGGATATGGAAACACCATACTCCGTCTTGAGAGTTTATAACTTTTTTCTTAGGAAGCATTTATTCACCAAGGATTTATCTTGATAAATATTTCCCAACTTCTTCCAAATATTTATTATGGTGGTCTCTTCACGAACATTCAACAATACCAAATATACCAAGTAGAGTCTTGCAAGAGCCTTATCCTTTCTATCTATCAAGCCCCAATATTATTATCTCATTATACTGGGCTTCATTCTAAATATTGTAACCCATATATTTTTATCTATGATAGTATCCTCCATTTTGATCTTCCATAACATAAAATATATGCTCATGCACTTCTCTATTTTTATTCTAGATGTGATGCCCATCCATTCATATAATAATATCATCACTCTTGCATAAGCTCCCACTCAATCAAAGATTAATACAAAAACTTATCTACCCAACACCTAGAATATAAGATGATAATGCTTTGATACCAAATGAAAGGAAGCAAGTTCTATAAAATGCTTCCTACACTAATCTTAGAGGATAACATTGTGAAAATAATGATCTTTAAAATTACAAGACAAAGAAACACATAATAAACATATACATATTATAAGGGTTTACATGGGGAAACTCCTTTTGGTTGAAAAACCCCACACTCCAAAAGCAGAACCACTTATATTAAAGTTAACAACCATAAAATACAATTAGTAGGCTATGCCTCTTATAAGAGCATCACCAACATACAGTTTTGGAGTAATCATGGTAGCAAAATAGTACTTAGAGATACACTTATAAAACTCATACACAACTCCATACAAAACACTGATATATGAGATGAAAAACTAGAAACCATCAAGTGGTTTTAAAAAATTAGTGAGAAAGACCAAGAGAGGTATGAAACCTAAATGTTCAAGGAACACATTCCAATGCCCTTATTGGTATTATTCTTCCAAGATATTTTTATCATATACCTTACACATTATCACATGTCACAAACAAGAATAATTAACTAGCCAAACTTGTGAACCCCAATTTATCTTCATTCTCCCATTCAAAGATGATCTATGACAAGTGGTAAAATATATCATAATGTGAGTGAAGATTCTAATTTTACCTCCTTAGATTACATGATCTTACACATAATAAGAATCTATATAATAAGTAACTCTAATTATGACGACTTACACATATTCCAAGATGTTGAGACATGTGAAAGAGTGCCACCACAATATGGAATTCCAACTTCCTCATGTGAGGAAAATTTTACTAAATATTAAAATAGTTCCACCTAAAAATGGAACAATAATGACACTAAATATAAAATAGTGAATGCATACAAAGTATTGAATATTAGACAATAGGAATGCAAGGTTTCAAGACACATTTTCCAAATAAATAAGAAGAAATCAGTGCGCATAGGTATATAACATAGTAAGGAGAGAGAATCAGGTTGCATAGGATATAGCTGTTTTGAGATAATTATGAGTAAATTTGAGGATGATTTCCCCACTTTTATAAAGGATTTTATCCAAAGGAACATATTTTAGTGCATGAAGAATAAAGAGCAGTCATGGTAGAGAGATGAGATGATCATCAATTATGACTTATCTATGCCTAGTCATCAAGTGACTTTGTGGCAGTTTTAGGCCTACTTAAGAGCCCCATGTGGTTGAGGTTGAAGTTAGGTGGAGTTCAAGCCTAAAATCATGCAAAAAAATCAGTTTAGAGCCCTTAAATTAAGGCTTTTTGGCCTTACACGCCCAACACTTTGAACATCATGCAAAGCATTAGTTAGGGGCCTAAAAGGAAGGAAATTTGGGGCAGATATGGTAGTTCCAATTTAGTTCAAGGCCTCACATGGGTGTAACACCAATTGAGGCAACATTTCAACCTACAAACAACCTATTTGGAGCAGTTCTAAACACTTTTTTGAAGGCTTTTCTCTTGTGTACGACCAAATATGATTCATCATGCCAAATTGGAGGAGATTTCAAGGAAGGAAGAGAATCGGTTCATCTTCAGTCTTCTCCTTCAGTCACAAGCAAGCTACTTTTGCTATATATTCTTTTCTAAAGTTAGTTCTTTCTTGGCTTTCTTTTTCCTTAAGCAAAAAAAAAGATTGTAACTTAGTTTGAGATTAATAAGAGCAGCAACTTAGTCTATTTTCATGTATTCTTCAAAGATTTGTACAAGCAAGCTCCTTTTTATCAATAAAAGTAGTTTCTTTGCCTTCTTGGAATCCTTGTGTTGAGTATATTATGAATGATTTAATTCAGTTTCTGTGATTTTAGTATTGAATCCTTAAACTAGGTATCATTTAGAACCATTTTCATGCAAGAGTATGAACAATTAATTTAGGTCATAGGTTGTGTTTGATGATTTCAATGCTTAAAGTTATGAAAACACATGTTTTCCTTCAAATAAAACCTAAAATAAAACCTCTTGTTGAAACACTTTTGCATAGGTTGGTCAAAAAATTGAGTTGTGCATAAGATAGAGTTGTTTTGAGAGAATTGTGAGTAAGAACAACAATTACAAGGTCCTTTTTTTTGTAGTATAGAGTTGAGGGATTAGGGTTTAAGGCATAGTGTCTAGGGTTGAGGGTTTAGGGATAAGTGAGACACCTAGATGGCTAAGGGGGGATGGATGGATAAGGATAGAGAGAGAGAAAAGAAACCTATAGAAAATCAACATTTTCATAATGTGAGTGTTGGAAATTGGATTGCATCAAATGGTTGTCATTGATGTCAACATAGTACTGAATGTATAAGATAGTCCCCAAAAGCTATTTCCTATCAAATATGACTGTTATATGTGGTCTGAAATGCTGGTTGGTTCGATGTGTTGGTTTTTGGGTCTGGCTTCTATTGTGAGACAAGCTATGATTTGATATTCAAAGATCTAGGCCGATTCAACCTATGCAATATATTATGTGGACTAGTTATGCTTTATGGATGTTTTGCCGACATAAGAAATGTGTTAACCTTATATGGTTCCGACCTAATTGATGACTAAGATATACTTGTGTGTATATATATAAGATGTTTTGAAGAATGAAAGAAGAGAGAAAAAGAGAAAAAAAGGAGAGACATACAAATGAGCGAGAGAGGAAGTGAATATATGAAGTGGATGTGAAATGTGGAGTAAGTGTGAGTGCGAAAAGGATTAAGAGGTGTGTGAAGATTTGAGCCTAAATGATTTATCAGTTGTGATTAGTGTAGTTTTGTTGAGTGACTATTGTGTATGGAAGTACTTCATATTTTGAGCTTCAGTGGAACTGAACCGTGCACATTGAAGGTGTAATTCATCAACTCATGCTTCTGGCAATAGGCCATAACTTTTGTATTCTGGTAGTGAGCCACTTTTGTATCTTTGGGTTGTAGCCTTGTGGATAGCGAGTCTTTATTTCAGGCAATTAGCCTTATCTTAGGTAGTGAGCCTTTTTGTAATCGGTTTTGATATTCTCTATAGTGTGAGTTAATCCTCACAGTGGTTTTTCCCTCATTGGGTTTTCCACATAAATCTAGTGTTATTATGTTTATGTGTTGGATTTGAGTTTCTGCAATGGCATTTGATGATTAATCATTTAAGTAGTTTTAAGTATTAGTTCTGGTGATTGAATTAAAGGTTAAAATATATGACAATTGATTCACCCCCCCTCTCAATTGTCCTATTCAACAATTGGTAACAAAGCTTGGTCCTTTGGAATGAGTTTAATAGCTTGAAGGAGATCTTGGTAGGTTGAACTAAATGGTGAAGGGATTTGAATTGGATGAGGAAGTAAGAATAGAGGATAAAAAATCTGAAAATGAGGGTATGAAAGAAAATGTCAAGCAAGTAGATGAATGCATTCAGAAACTAAGGAATCAGATTTGGAAGTTCAAGTTGAAACATAAAGAAGTTAACCAAGAACTAAAGGAAGCAAAGGAGACTATTAAGATTCTAAGAATGGAACTTGAAGGAAGCAAAAGGATGGAAGAGAATATGAATTTGGGAATTGAACAAAGCAAGACAGAGGAAGAGAGACTGAAAAAGACTATCAATCAGAAGAAAGAAAACTGTAATATGCTTCAACAAGAAGTAGTAACCCTAAAAGTTGATCTGGTAAAAGCGAAATCTCATGAAGAAAGGTTCAAGACAAGCTATACAATGCTTGATGAGTTGATATCATCTTAAAAACCTATAAAGGATAAAGGTGGTCTAGGACTTGAAGAAGGACAAAGCTCTAAACTCGTTCTCAACAAAATGAATAATCAAAGGAAATTTCAAGGCAATACTTATCAAAACAAAAATCGAAGGATCAATATCGGAAGGATATCCATTCGACAACCTAATGCTCAAAGGTACTCATCTTTTAATGCATTTTGTTTCTTATGCAATAAATTTGGACATAGAACAACATAATGCATAAGTAAGATGAGCCAAAATAGAATAAGTCAGAATGTTGGATTCTTTGTTGGAAAATGCTATGTGTGCAACAAGTTTGGGCATAGAGCTACTAGATGTAGAAGCCAAATGATGATGAACGAATTTGATATAAACAAAAGGATTCAATATTTTCAAGGCTACTGTTACACATGCAATATCTTTGGACAAAAGGCTAATTAGTGCAGGATGAAGATAAAAGAAAATTCATTTGATCTTGGATATGCTAAGTGCTACATTTGCAACAAATCAAGACATATCTCAAAAGTTTGCAAGATAAAAGTTGGAAAGAAATCTAATTCAAAATAGAAAAATACATCGATGAACAAAGTGGATCCTGAAGAAGTGAGGAAAGAAATAAAAAAAATTGGAGAAAGAAAGAAGAACCTAAGAACAAGGACGAATTAGATAATCCTGTATCTGCATCCAGTGTAGATACCTCTTTCAAGAACTGAACCCAGTAATGGCTTTATGGGGAACAGTCACAAAAGAATCTAACAAACCCTCACTATATGAGGTGTTGTATGATGACAAAAGGATAAGTCATGTGAATCTCTAGTTTGAAGGCATTGAAGAAACTTTTGGTAGAAAAGATGCAAATTAGGAAATTTGCAGAGCCCTTCTTGGCTTACAATGTTTTTCAAAATTGATCCAGCAACATTGGTGAAGGAGGTACTGATAGAGTGAAGTACAAATGATGATGTCATAAGCAATAAATTACCTTTTTATGATGAAACCCTAAAAGTGACAAGTTAAATAAGGATGATTGATTGGTCACTTTTCATATTATTAATCGAATGAGCTAAGGAGTAAAGTGCAGCTGAAAAATAAAGTGTTAAGCGAAAGTACAAAGAACAAGGCATAAATAATGGAGTCAAAGGAAATGGTGTTATTTAATTTGTGCAACAATGAATTACATAAATTAAGTAAGTTACAAATTGATGAATTTAACCATGAAAAGTTTCAAAATCTTGAGGGTTCCCTTTCAAATGAGCAAATGCAAAAGGTTAAGAATCTAGGGCACATGGGTTTAGACATTTGGAGCGAATTTCCATACTTTTTGGATGTGGACATTGTTCAGCTTATCCTCAGTAGAATTCAAGGTGATCAGATGATCTTCGACAAACCCTATGAGATCACAAAGGAAGCAATTGCATCAATAATAGGATTATGCAATAATAGACCCGTTCCAGTGAAGAAGTCAGTGAAGAACAAAGAGGTTGAAGCCCTAATTGGGATAACTGGAGATCAAAGGGAACTTCTAATTCACACTATAATTGACCCTGTGACAAGGTATGTGACATATGGGATTTCATATAAGATCTATTTTAGAAATAGGGAAGGCTGTACTTCGGCGATTGTTGTTTATGTTGCACATCAAATGGTTGAAAATAATGAGTATTTTGACTTGTGTGAGTTACTGAGGAATCAATTAATGGAGAACATTACTATGACAAAGAATGATAATTACCCTTTTTGTTTTGGATCTCTAATTATATATTTGATGATGTATTTTCTGATGTTACCATTAAAAGAGAATGTTGTGTGGAAGTTAGTTATACTAGTTGGGAGGTAGGTCTACCAATAGCTGGAATGTCTAGCAGAAAAAGAAAATATTTGTAAAGAATACTTTGAAAAAAAAAATGTATGGTGCTCTGGCATGGTTCCCAGTCTAGTTTTAATGTCTAAGGCAGGTTCCTCCTTCGGAAAGAGAAAATCAAGAAGAATAATCTCATGTTCTCCTTTGGAAACAAAGAAACTAAAGTTTGAAGGGAAGAAAGAAGAAAAGGAAGAAAAGATTACAGAAGAAATTGTTTTGGCATCAACAGATGATGATGAAGAAGATTTGACTAAGGAGAAGGTATTGAAGATTCTTTGGCAATCTGATGGATTGAAGAATATTGGAGATGTTTGGTTGTCACAATCATCATATGAACATGATGAGATCACAAATGCTTTGGCTATTTACATAATTCATAATGATATTGATGTTGCCTATATTTCACCTACAGTTAAATCAGGCAAGATAATCATATGTTAGATCTTCGAGAGGCCAATGGAACATTCACATGAGGGAAAAGAATCTACATTTATTGCTAGGTCATGGGGAACTTAGTGGGAGAAACTACCCTAGGGAGCTTCGGCATGAAAATCATCTAAGGAGAAAGTCGACAGGACATTTTAGAGGTCTCATCGACTAGCAGGGTTTCCATTAAGTCCGAGTGCTTCAAACCAGGGATCCTATCGGCATGAGATCTCTTTCGGCATATAGTCTCAGTGACTGATAATGTCTCGCCGACAATAGTGAACCTTCAGTGTAGCTTTCAAGTCAGGGTAAGGTCTCCCCAACTCCTAATGTCTCGCCGACGTATGAGGAGCCTCAGATGGAGAGACGCTTTCAGCATAAGAAGGTGGGCTTCGCTAGGAGGTATTAGCGAAGGTGAAAGTCTCGCTGAAATAAAGGGAAGGGACCTCGATATGGTTGTCTTTGGCAAGAGTCCCGTCGACACAAAAGAACCCCTCGGTATGACTAAGGGACTTCGCCGAGATGTCTCCCTGACTCGTAATGTCTCGCCAAGATTAGAGCTTGGAAAAAGGCAAAGGGCTTGACAAAAGGTCTCGGCGAACGGAGACGGTCTTTCTGATCAAGGGAGGCCTCACCAAAAAATGAAAGGGGCTCGCCAACAGTTGAAGATATCGCCCTGACGTCCTGCCAACACTGGGAAGTCTTGGCGACATAGAAAGTGTCATCGGCAAAGGTCTTACCGACCAGTGGAGCCTCCAAAATGAAAAAGAGTTCGCCAAAGGGAAGGGGTTTCTACGTGATGTCTTGGCGAACTAAGGGGATCTTACCGACATGGATTGCCTTCGGTACAGTGTTGTGTTTTCGCCTTGAGGTTTCCTCGAAGTGAAGATGTCTCCCTGACTGAAGGAGAAATAAACGCATCACCGGGCAGGATGGAGGTTATCGCCAAGAGGTCTGGCCAAAGGAGTAGAGTCATACCAAGAGGAATGCTCTCGACATAGGTTGAAGCCTTCACTAGGATGTCATGCTGATCTATGGGGGGTCTCGCCGAAAGGATAGCCTTCGGCGTATGTCAACAGAATTCGTTAAGAGGTCTTACCGATTATAGAAGGTCTCCCCGACAATCACTCTTGAAGTGGTGTCGGCAAAGGAAGCGGGCTTCAGAATAAGGAAAAGCCTTCGGGTATGGTCTCAGTGACCCATTAAAGTCTCACCGATAAGAAGGCCTTTGGTATAGCATTCCAAGTCAGAGAGAAGTTTCCCCGACTCATGATGTCTTGTCGATAAGTGAATGACTTGGCGGAGGATGGATTCTTCAGCTTAGGTGGGCGCCTTCGGCAGGATGTCTTACCGACATCATGTGGTCTCAGCGATAGAAGCGGGTATTGGCACAACCTCTTGCCGACTAGTGGGTGTCTCCCCGACCAGGGGGTCTTGATGGCTGAAGCAAACAAGTGGGGGTCCCACCAATGAAACATTTGGTATTGCTAGGAGTTGGGGCTTTCGCCATGGGGTCTTGACGACTATCCAAAGTCTCGCGAAGGTGACAATACTTCGACATAGTCTTGTGAGTTTGATAGGAGGTCTCCTCGACTCAGTGATGTCTTCCCAACAATGAAATGAGGAAAGCTCGGGTAGACATGGGGAGTTCGTCATGATGTCTCAACGACTGCGTCATGTCTCACCGACCAGAAAGTAAAGACCTAGCCGAAAGAACTTGACATCAGTGCAAGGTCTTGCCGATATAAGAATGTCTGGATGACAGAAGGAGGGGAGCTCAATGGTATAACTTCTGGAGACATCGGAAAAGGTCTCCCTGAAACGGATGGTCTCGCTAGGAGATAGGATTTCCGTCATGATGTCTCAGCGACAGTTTGAGTCATGCCGACAAGTTGCAGAGGACATAATCGCATCGGTGAGACACTTTCAGTGTCTCACCGAGATGCGATTCTTTTCAAAAGAAGTTTCAACCGCCTACAAAGCCTGCATGGAATACGCTTGACCAACTAGGAGGAGCTAAAGAGAGCCATGGCAGTTTGATCAGAATGAAGAATGTCAATGGGATGAATGCAACACGTATCTGTTGGAAGCTCAGGGCATTCAAGGCGTTCAGCCGAAGTGGTTCGAACAGGACACGATGCCAGGGTCAGAATGAATGCGGTAGCTGTGAAATATCTGAGGAAGACTTCTCCGGGGATGACTCTTCACAGCAGGGACACGCAGGGTTCTGCATTTAATTCATCCGAAAGATCTAAGGAGAGATTTTTCTGAGGATTGATATTTTGTAAGCCCTAAGGGGCCGACACAGTTTGATATATAAGGATTTTTTTCCTTTTTGTAATCAGTTCGGATTATACACTCTGAAGAGTTAGTGATTGTTTGGTCAATCCTTTCTCGACTAAATGTATGTTTTGTAACTCAACTGAAATCTAGAATGTAAAATAGAGTTCACCTTGAAAACAAGTATTAATGCTCTTACCACTCTCATTTCTGTATGTTAGCTTATGTATGTATTTCTTTAACAGTGTTTTTCTCAATCTGTATTCATACCACAAAGCTATGAAGTTTGTTTCTTCCTTCTTGAGATATGTATGTAGATCAAACCTGTCAAGGGTGATGCATAAGTCTAATGGGGTCATGTTGAGTAAGTAAAGCAGCTGCAATCTAGTTTTCTCAGTGTGGTTGCTTTATGTTTTCATTTTCATAGTTTCTTATCAACTCGGTGTATCACCATAGGAATAGTTCAGTATAGTTTCATTTTGTATTCATTTCTTCTCCCTTTACCTCACAAAGATCAATAGTTTAGGTGATACCCAAAAGAAGCCGGCCTTCTCCGGAGGTTCACTCCAATCTCAGGTGACCCACAGCCTTGGAGTGATCCAATGTTTCACTAGAAAGCTCAATTTTTACAACTTTGCATAAGGTGCATTTGTAGGTGACAACAGTTTCTGGCACGCCCGGTGGGACAGTGAACTAGATTGAACTACTAGTTTAGTATGCAACCAGTGAATTTTAGGCCTTATAGAAGTCCTTTGGCATACTTGGTGACTCCACAAAGAAGATGAACTCTAGAAATCAATGCCTTCTTCAGTTTATGAGAAAAGTTCAGACGAGAGGTAGCTCAGGTCCCTTTGAATATTTACAGCTGTCACCACCAAGAAGGAAAGGTAGAGCAATAGAAAAAAGAGGAACAACAGTTATCTATTCTAGAAGAACTTAGTCTACTCCCCCATTAGTGGGATCTCATTTTTCTATACAAGTAAATCCAATTCAGCTACCTCCAATGGCCACTCCAAGGAATCAACCCTTTGTCGCTTGTAATAGAGGTAGCCCCTTAAATTTGGCACAACACAACGACATCCCAATGGCAGCCTTAAAGAGTCTGCTAATTTTTACAGGAGAAGACCAAACTACTCCCATTGAACATATGAGAGATGTGGCTTCGTTATGCGGAGTCCACCACATAACCCAAGAGGACATTGCAGTGAGATTACTAGCTACTTCACTGAAAGGAAGAGCTATGCAGTGGTATAGGAGCCTACTAGTCAGTTCAATTGCAACATGGGACGAATTTGGAGATAAGTTGTATAAGCAATTCCAAGACAGGTCTGACAACTTGTCTCTACTGGAGCAATTGACTACAATTAAGAGGGCTCCACAAGAGCAGATGAATGATTTCAACTTTAGATTTCAGAGAACTTGGGATAGGATCCCTACAACGGTGAGGCCACCTCCAGAATACACATTTTTGTGTTTTTTGAGGGCTCTGAACAACGACATAGCTATCATGATACAGTCAATGGGAGGAGTGTCCTTGCCAGACGCTTTCGAAATAGCAATCAGAGCGGAGAACAACTTAATACAAGCTGGAAAACTCACTCCTAGGCCACCAATGCCTATATTTCTAGAGGTTCATGCAAACATCCCTTTGCAAATACCTCCTTTCACACCTCTACCAGCTATACCAACGCTGCTAGCTACTGTTCCAGCCATTGATAGGTAAGAAAGTGTTGCTTCAGGCTCATCACAGGAGTTACAAGAGATCAAAAGTATTTTACAGACTTCTGGTAACAAGTTGGTGAACTTGGAAAAGAAAGAAACCTATTCCAGACCTTATCAACAGCAGAATTATGCCTCAAGTTAGCCATTTCAAGGTCAGTAGCATCAATTCCAAGGGAATACACAATAGTATCAGGGCAATTATCAGGGCCCAAGATAGAGTGTGAACACAAGGCCTTTTCAGGCCTATGCTCTAGCCCCTATTAGTGCGACCAAGGAGCTTGTTCCTACCCAAAACAACTTAGCAGTAGACTATGAGTGGTGTTACCATTGTAACCAACCTCATAATCAAGCCACTTGCTCAAATGGACTAATCAATTAGGCACTTATGGTACAAATTGCTTCAAGCTCGCAGCAGAGTGCATGCAATGATGCATCTTCACAACACCAGGACCAATTTAGCAATGATACCACCCTGCTTAATTGGCAAGGTCAGGAATTTAGTGGGTTGAATGAAGATAGTTCTCCAGTTGTAGCTAACACCAGGGCAAAGAAGAGAGATTTTGAGCTTAGTCAAGCGACTGCAGAACCATCTACATCTTGAGCGGCTCCTGTTTAGCAAAGAAATCAACAACTCCTAGACAAGGAGCAGTCACACCCAAAAGCTGATCATACTGGTATAAAGGTACATCCTAAAGTAAATCCAATTGTACCTTATAATATCCTTGATAGTATGAAAAAAATGAATGTTACAATGTCCATGTGGGACTCATTATCTATCCCAGGTCAAAAGGATATGTTATAGTCAGCCCTGTCAAGTTTGAAAATGTTTGATGAATCCGAGCCCCCAATAGGTCAGGTTAGAGCTGTGTTAACAAATAATTCTTAGGGAAATGATCAACAACCTTGCATAGAGACTGAAAAAGGAGTTAAACCACCTCCTTTCTATGTGTCAGTGATTATTGGTGATAAATTAGTCCATAACTGTATGGTAGATAGTGGAGCTAGCAAATCCATGATGCCAAAACAAATTACTGACAAACTTGAACTAAAATACCATCCTTTAGAGAAGGGAGTGATCCAATTGGATGGTGCTTCGGTTAATACTTTGGGTATTATCAAGGATTTAAATCTCACCCTGCATGCTTGTCCAAAATTTTTAGTTCCTCAAGACATATGTGTCATAGACCTTCCACCTTTCTTTTCCTTGTGTTTATCTAGAGACTTTACAGCCAAGATAGGTGGTTATGTATCAGCTGATTGGTCACATATGTTATTTAGAACAAGATATGGAACCAAGGTTACCATTAAATTTGAGAGATTGGCTAAGGATCACATTGAGCCATATAACCCAAGTCCCTTTAATGTTGTTCCTACTGCTGCAGACACAAGTTGTGTTGTTCTTTCTGACAATGAACTAGCTGCTGCTCAAGAAATCCAATCAAAAGCTGTTCCTAATGTGCTGCTGCATGAATTGGCAGTTGAGAATGTATTGGATAGTCCTGAGGACCTCATTCAAGATGCTGGTATGGGCAACTATGTCATTCTTGAGCTTGACACAGAGATTCCAAACTTGGAGAAAGATGCAGATCAATTGTTGCAACCACTAAGTGGACTTTGGGAGATGTTCTTTGATGGTTCCAGAAGTAAGAATGGAGCAGGAGGAGGTGCGATGTTGATTTATCCACAAGGTGATAGGTACTACTTTGCATTCTGTTTCGCTTTTGCATGCTCCAATAACACTACTGAGTATGAAGGCCTTGTTCAAGGTCTAGAGTGGGCAAGGAAGAGAGGAATAACTAGCTTGAAAGTCTATGGGGACAACGAATTAATTGTTAATCAAGTAAGGGGCCTGAATGTGGCTAAAAATGACACACTGAAGTCTTATAGAAATAGAGTATGGAACATGCTTGAGGAATTTGATGCCTTTAATTTAATATCTATTCCAAGGAATCAGAACAAGCATGCTGACAGGCTCACGGCCATTGGGCACAATTTGATATTCCAAATGACATTAGAAAAGAGAAAGTACAACAGTATGTGAAGGTTGTGGTCAGACCATCAGTTCCTGATAACAACATTCACTGGAAATTTTTTGACAGTGATGAGCAGATCCTTTCTTTCTTGCTCAAAGAAGATTAGTTCTCCATGGTGAATCAAGCAAAACTCAAGCAACAATATGGTGATCAAGTCATACAGCTAAAGACAAATAAATTACCCAAAGGCCTTGTTACCTTAGAGTCAATTTTCAGTACTGATGATTAGCTTAAAAAGGGTAGAGCTAGCTTGCAAATCAAAGAACACTATGAAGAACTAGAGATTTTCAAAGGTAAACTTCTTAAGATAGGAAAAATTTGTTCACATGAAGATAAACAAGCTTTTGTTGCTTTATGTCAAGAATTCTATGATGTCTTTGCTTGGGAATATTCAGATTTGAAAGGGTTTGATCCCCATATTGCTCAACACACAATTGAGTTAGAGCCTGATGCTAAGCCAGTAAGACAGAAACAAAGGCCCTTGAATCCTAAACTTGAGCCTCTAATGATTAAAGAGCTGACTAAACTAGTTGAGGGGGGTATTGTCTTTCCTATCAAACACACTTCATGGGTTTCTAACCTTGTACCGTTTAGGTAGAAAAGTGGCTAAATAAGGCTTTGTGTAGACTTTAGGGATCTTAACTGAGTGTCTTTGAAAGACCACTACCCGTTGCCCTCCATGGAATGAATCTTGCAAGAGGTTGCTAGTTCTGAAAGATTTTCCTTATTAGATGGTTTTTCAAGGTATAATCAGGTGCTGGTTAAAGAAGAAGATTAGTTTAAAACTGCTTTTACAACTAAATGGGGCACCATGGCATACAAAAGGATGCCTTTTGGTTTGTCCATTGCTAGTGCCACGTTTCAGAGGGCCATGGACATGGCATTTCAGAGTTTGATCAACAAGATTATACTGATTTACCTAGATGATATTACAGTATATTCTAAGAATGCTGATGAACATGTGTCACATCTTAGGCAAGTTTTTGAAAAATGCAGAGAGTTTGGTATCTCTCTCAATCCAAAGAAGAGTATGTTTGCTGTTCATGAATGAAAATTATTAGCACACATAGTGTCAAAGCAAGGAATTACTATTGATCCTGAGAGAGTCAAAGCCATACTTGAGTTGCTGCTACCTAATCACAAGAAAGGTCTACAAAGCTTTCTCGGCCAAATCAACTTTCTAAGAAGATTCATCCCTGATGTTGCAAACCTGTTACAACCTTTAACAACTATATTAAAGAAAAATGCAGTTTTTCAGTTGGAAAAAAGATGCCAAGAATAGTTTTGAAAAGGTCAAGGAGGTCTTAGCAGCAGCTCCTACACTGGTAAATCCCAAATTTTCTAAAGATTTTTATCTGTATGCCTATGATAGCACAAGTAACATTTCTGCAATATTGGTTCAAAAAAATGAAGAGAATTTAGAACAACCAATAGCCTTTTTCAGTCAAGGTTTGGTTGATTATGAACATAAATACTCCTTTGTAGAGAGGCATGTTCTTGCTATGATATAAAGCCTGAAGAAATTCAAGCCTTTGATCTCTCATAATAAAATTCATGTCATGGTGGCACACTTAAGTGTGAAGGAATTTTTATTGAATAAAGATCTTAATGAAAAAAGAGCAGGATGGGTCATTAATGTCATGGAGTACGACGTAGATATTAAGATCACCAAATTGGTTAAAGGTAGAGGTCTCTGTGAACAACTTGCTACTGAGTCAAGCAGCGAAAGTGAACTAGAAAAGGATGTGGTCCTTGCTAATAGAAATGAGTTTCAGGATGCTCGAGACAATGTACCTGTGGGGATAACTAATTGGGTTCAAGATATGACCCAATTTTTACAAACTGGCGAGTGTCCACTAGGTTTGAATAAAGCCAAAAGAAGATACTTCAAACTACAATCCATACCATATATTCTGATGGGCAATGTTCTTTTCAAAAAAGATCTGAATGGTGTCCTATTAAGATGCATTCACAGTGATCAAATTGAAAAAGTACTTCATGAGTTTCATGATGGAGCTGCAGGAGGTCACTTTGCTCCCAGAACTATTGCCTGGAAAATCATGAGAGCTGGTTACTACTGGCCCAGCTTGTTCAAAGATGCACATTCCTGGTCAAGAAAGTGTATCAAATGTGCTTTGTTTTCAGGAAAGGAGAAACTGCCTGCTATGCCTCTATATCCAATTCAAGTGGAGCAACCCTTCATGAGATGGGGCATTGATTTCATTGGACCAATAAACGCACCTTCTAGTACTGGTCACAAGTGGGTGCTCATAGCTACAGACTATTTCACAAGGTGGACAGAAGCAGTAGCTTTGAAAGAAGCAAAAGAGTCTTCAGTTTTGAGCTTCTATGAAGATATAGTCACCATATTTGGAGTTCCTGATTCCATCATATCTGACAATGCTCTTGCATTCACGGGTCTAAGAGTAACTGATTGGGCCATTAAACATGGCATTCATTTGAATACATCCTCAAATTATTACCCCCAGGGTAATGGTTTAGCTAAAAGCACAAATAAGAATCTCATCAGGATCATTAAAAGAACCATAGAGGATAATCAAAGGACCTGGCACATCAGTTTAAAGAATGCACTTTGGGCAGACAAGGTGACCCCTAAGAGGTCTATTGGTAATTCACCATATATGTTGGTCTATGGCAAAGAGGCAAGATTGCCCCTATTTGCGGAGCTTCCAGCGCTGGACATTGTTCACCAGTTGGAGATGCTTGAGGGACATGACCCAATGTTTGTAAGGTATGCAGAGCTTATGGAGCTTGAAGAGTCAAGGGACAGAGCAATGAAAGCTTTGGAGTATCATCAGCTCCAAATGAAAAGAACATTTGACAAAGGGCTACAACAAAATTTTTTAAGGTGGGAGACCTCGTGCTCAAATGGGACGTATTGAAAAGCAGGCCAGGCCATCACACCAAATTCGACAATATGTGGACCGGTCCATTTATTATCATAGGCTGTAAGGAGCACAATGCGTATTGACTGGCCACAACATAAGGTGAAGTGCTTCCTATGCTAGTTAATGGGATACATCTTAAGCCCTGTTTCCAAATTTGATGGGTCCATCTATTGTACATATTAGTTTAGGCTTTATGTTTTCCATAAGCGCTGTTTCAGTGCAGTAAATATTTTTTCTTTTCAGTTTCCCCTATCTTGCCATTTTTGGCAACCTGTTGTGTTCTATGAGTCTCATGCAAATTGCAACCATGTGCCAACTGACGTTTTTATTTGTTCTTTGAGCTTCTAATGAATCCATACCCAATGGAAAAGTTGTAGCTACTGGTTCTCATGTTTAGCAGGAAAACATCCCGCAAAGGTCGCCAAAATTGTTGCCTATATTTCACCTACAGTTAAATCATGCAAGATAATCATATGTTAGATCTTTGAGAGGCCAATGGAACATTCACACGAGGGAAAATAATCTACATTTTTTGCTAGGTCATGGGGAACTCAGTGGGAGAAACTGCCCTAGGGAGCTTCGACATGAAAATCATCTAAGGAGAAAGTCAGCAGGACATTTTAGAGGTCTCGCCGACTAGCAGGGTTTCCATTAAGTCCGAGTGCTTCAAACCAGGGATCCTATCGGCATGAGATCTCTTTCGGCATATAGTCTTAGCGACTGATAATGTCTCGCTGACAACAGTGAACCTTTGGTGTAGCTTTCAAGTCGGGGTAAGGTCTCCCCGACTCCTAATGTCTCGCAGACGTATGAGGAGCCTTAGATGGAGAGATTCTTTCGACATAAGAAGGTGGGCTTCACTAGGAGGTCTTAGAGAAGGTGAAAGTCTCACCAAAATAAAGGGAAGGGACCTCGATATGGTTGTCTTTGGCAGGAGTCCCGTCGACACAAAAGAACCCCTCAGTATGACTAAGGGACTTTGTCGGGATGTCTCCCCGACTCATAATGTCTCGCCAAGATTAGAGCTCAGAAAAAGGTGAAGGGATCGACAAAAGGTCTCGGCGAACAGATACAGTCTTTCCGATCAAGGGAGGCCTCACAAAAAATGAAAGGGGCTCGCCAACAGTTGAAGATATCGCTCTGAGGTCCTGCTGACACCAGGAAGTCTTGGCGACATAGAAAGTGTCATCGGCAAAGGTCTTACTAACCAGTGGAGCCTCCAAAATGAAAAGGTGTTCACCAAAGGGAAGGGGTTTCGATGTGATGTCTTGGCGAATTGAGGGGATCTTGCCGACATGGATTGCGTTTGGTACAGTGTTGTGTTTTCTCCCTGAGGTTTCCTCGAAGTGAAGATGTCTCCCCGACCGAAGGAGAAATAAACGCATCGTCGGGCAGGATGAAGGTTATCGCCAAGAGGTCTGGATGAAGGAGTAGAGTCATACCAAGAGGAATGCTCTCGACATAAGTTGAAGCCTTCACCAGGATGTCACACCGATTTGTGGGGGGTCTCGCCGAAAGGATAGCCTTCGGCGTATGTCAACAGACTTCGTTAAGAGGTCTTACCGATTATAGAAGGTCTCCCCGACAATCACTCTTGAAGCGGCGTCGACAAAGGAAGCGGGCTTCAAAATAAGGTCGTACTGAAGTGTGAGTGTCTCAGCGATAGGAAAGGGAGCCCACCAAAGGAAAAATCATTCGGGTATGGTCTTAGCGACCCGTTAAAGTCTCACCGATAAGAAGGCCTTCGGTATAGCATTCCAAGTCGGAGAGAAGTTTCCCCGACTCATGATGTCTTGCCGATAAGTGAACAACTTGGCAGAGGATGGATTCTTCGGCTTAGGTGGGTGCCTTCGGCAGGATGTCTTATCGACATCATGTGGTCTTAGCAATAGAAGCAGGTATTGGCACAACCTCTTGTCGACCAGTGGGTGTCTCCCCGACCACGGGGTCTTGATGGCTGAAGAAAACAAGTGGGGGTCCCACCAACGAAACATTCGGTATAGCTAGGAGTTGGGGCTTTTGCCATGGGGTCCTGGAAACTGTCCAAAGTCTCGCTGAAGGTGACAGTACTTCGATATAGTCTTGTGAGTTCGATAGGTCTCCCTGACTCAGTGATGTCTCACCGACAGTGAAATGAGGAGAGCTCGGGTAGACAGGGGGAGTTTGTCATGATGTCTCAACGACCTCGTCATGTCTCACTGACCAGAAAGTAAAGACCTAGCCGAAAGAACTTGACATCGGTGCAAGGTCTTGCTGATATAAGAATGTCTGGATGACAGAAGGAGGGGAGCTCAGCGGTATAACTTCTGGAGACGTCGGCAAAGGTCTCCCTAAAACGGATGGTCTCGCTAGGAGATAGGATTTCCGTAATGATGTCTCAGTGACAGTTTGAGTCATGCTGACAAGTTGCAGAGGACATAATCGCATCAGTGAGACACTTTCAGTGTCTCATCGAGATGCAATTCTTTTCAAAAGAAGTTTTGACCGCGTACAGAGCCTGCGTGGAATACGCTTGACCAACCAGGAGGAGCTGAAGAAAGCCGTGGTAGTTTGATCAGAATGAAGAATGCCAACAGGATGAATGCAACACGTATCTGTTGTAAGCTCAGGGCATTCAAGGCGTTCAGCCGAAGTGGTTTGAATAGGACACGATGCCAGGGTCAGAATGAATGAGGTAGCTTTGAAATATCTAAGGAAGACTTCTCCGGGGATGACTCTTCACAACAGGGACATGCAGGGTTCTGCATTTAATTCATCCGAAAGATCTAAGGAGAGATTTTTCTGAGGATTGATATTTTGTAAGCCCTAAGGGGCCGGCATAGTTTGATATATAAGGCTTTTTTTCCTTTTTGTAATCAGTTCAGATTATACACTCTGAAGAGTTAGTGATTTTTTGGTCAATCATTTCTCAACTAAATGTATGTTTTGTAACTCAACTGAAATCTAGAATGTAAAACAGAGTTCACCATGAAAACAAGTATTAATGCTCTTACCACTCTCATTTATGTATGTTAGCTTATGTATGTATTTCTTTAACAATGTTTTTCTCAATCTGTATTCATACCACAAAGCTGTGAAGTTTGTTTCTTCCTTCTTGAGATATGTATGTCAATCAAACCTATCAAGGGTGATGCATAAGTCTAATGGGGTCATGTTGAGTAAGTAAAGTAGCTGCAGTCTAGTTTTCTTAGTGTGGTTGCTTTCTGTTTTCATTTTCCTGATTTCTTATCAACTCGGTGTATCACCATAGGAATAGTTCAGTATAGTTTCATTTTGTATGCATTTCTTCTCCCTTTACCTCACAAAGATCAATAGTTTAGGTGATACCCAAAGGAAGCTGGCCTTCTCCGGAGGTTCACTCCAATCTCAGGTGACCCACAGCCTTGGAGAGATCCAATGTTTCACTAGAAAGCTCAGTTTTTACAACTTTGCAAAGGGTGCATTTCTAGGTGACAACAATTGATCTAAGCGAATTGACAAGTGTTCTACCAGAAGTATTGATTGAGCAGATTGAAGACAAACTAAAGGCACAGTCACCTAGTGAAACAAAAGGAAAAGATGAGATTCAATTGGCTATGGAAGAAATATGCGGAAATGCACATAAGAGATTGACTGAGAGCATAAATGAATTGAAAACATACATAAAAAATGTAAACAATGTGTATAGGTATTGTCTTTGGTGGCCTACTACTATCAGAAACTATAGAGAAAAAATTGATGCTATTGAGTTTGAGCTAGATTCTATTGGAAAAACATATGATATTCTTAATGACAAGGATGGGGCGCAGAAGAAAAGGATCAATTCCTTACAATATGAACTTGCAGTCATTGTGGTACAAAAGGATGGTATTGTGAAGAATTTTTGGAAGGTTAAAGAAATAATTGAGCTAAGATTGGAACAACTTTCCGGTCTTTTGGTGGAAGCTTAGGAAAATGAACAAAACATCACTATCCTAGATACTCTTCTAGAAACAATTGATTCGATAGCCAAGAACAATCGTATTTGTTTAACCATCAGGTTGACAGTGGATTCCTGGAAGAAATTTCTTCCGAAGCTAAAAGAAAAATACAAGGAGATATTTTAAGGGAAGAAGGATTGAGGTAAAGAACCATTTTCATACCATTTTTGAAATTTTTTTTTGAAGGGGGAGATAGATCTTTTTTTTCTTTTCCATTGATGTCAAGGGGGGAGAGAAAGCATGTGAAAAGAATGAAAATCATTTTAGCTTATCAAAGGGAAAAACTATAAGGTTGTTGATGTTGGCTTTTCACATGTTGTGTTGCCATCAATTACAAAGGGATAGATTGTTGGAAATTGGATTGCATCAAATGGTTGTCATTATTGTCAACAGGTTGTCATTGATGTCAAAATAGTACTGAATGTATAAGATAGTTCCCATAAGCTATTTCCTATCGAAGATGATCATTATATGTGGTCCAGAATTTTGATTGGTCTGGTGTGTTGGTTTTTAGGCTTGGTTTCTACTGTGAGACAAGCTATGATTCTGATATTAAAAGATCTAGGTCAACTCAGCGTATGCAATATATTATGTGGACTAGTTATGCTTTATGGATATTTTTCTGACATAAGAAATGTGCTAACGTTATATGGTGCTGACCTAATGGATGATTAATATATACTTGTGTATATATATAAGATGTTTTGAGGAATGAAAGAAGAGAGAAAAAGAGAAAAAAAGGAGAGACATATAGATGAGCGAGAGGAGTGGAAGTGAATATATGAAGTGGATGTGAAATGTGGAGTAAGTGTGAGTACGAGAAGGATTAAGAGGTGTGTGAAGATCTGAGCCTAAATGCTTCATTAGTTGTGATCAGTACAATTTTGTTTAGTGACTATTGTGTATGGTAGTACTTCATATTCTGAGCTTCAATGGAACTGAACCCTGCACATTGAAGGTGTAATTCATTAGTTCATGCTTTTGGAAGTAAGCCATAACTTTTGTATTCTGGCAGTGAGCCATCTTTGTATCTGTGGGTTGTAGCCTTGTGGACAGCGAGTCCTTATTTGAGGCAATGAGCCTTTTTGTAATCAGTTTTGATATTCTCTATAGTGTGAGTTAATCCTCATCGTGGCTTTTCCCTCATTGGGTTTTCCACGTAAATCTAGTGTTATTGTGTTTATGTGTTGGGTTCGAGTTTCTGTATTGGCATTTGATGATTAATCATTTAAGTAGTTTGAAGTATTAGTTTTAGTGATTGAATTAAAGGTTAAAACATGTGACAATTGATTCACCCCCCCTCTTAGTTGTCCTATTCAACAGTGAGCATATTTTTAAGAAGTTGAGATGTAGCCATTTGTATAGCAAGACAAAACATACTCGTGTTATAATGCGAGCATGATTTGTCTTGCTCTAAAAATGGTAAAATTGTCAATATACCCGTTATCTCTAGGCCCACATTCTGAGCAAATAGATGACAAACAAAGAACAATATAGAGTTGTTTAAAGGACAACATGAAGAAGTGGAGTCAATGGACATTGGTATACATGAAATACATGAAGAAAAGGCCAAGTTTGAATGTTCAAAAGGAAGCCATAGACATGAAAGGACAATGAGAAAATGTCAAAAGGGTGGATTGGTGATTATGCAATACATAGGCTAGTGCCAAAGCATTAAGGATAGCCATTAAAATTGATCAAGGAGCTAGGGACATGATCAAATATAAATGGGAAAAGTTCTCAATTTTGACAGTTAATATTAATAAAGGATAAATTATGGTGAATGAGGCCTGCCATCTAATGCCTATGGACTGTGATGTCTTTATAACATGAAATTTTTTGGTTAGAAGCAAGGAAAACAACTTTAAATTTTCTTGAAGATGGTCACCTTATGAAGGAAAGTAGCCATGGCAGTAATATGGAGGTCATCATTCTCAGTTGAAAAGAGGACAACAAAATCAAGGTTATATACCTATGAAGAATAAAGAGCAGTCATGGTAGAGAGATGAGATGATCAACCGTTATGACTTGTCTATGCTTAGTCATCAAGTGCACTTTTTGGAAGTTTTAGGCCTACTTAAGAGCCCAATGTGGTTGAGGCTGAAGTTAGGTGGAGTTCAAGCCTAAAATCATGCGAAAAGATCAGTTTAGAGCCCTTAAATTAAAGATTTTTGGCTTTACACGCCCAACACTTTGAACAACATGCAAAGTATTAGTTAGGGGCCTAAAAGGAAGGAAATTTGGGGTAGATATGGAAGTTCTAAACACTTTTTTGAAGGCTTTTCTCTTGTGTACGACCAAAGATGATTCATCATGACAAATTGGGGGAGATTTCAAGGAAGGAAGAAAGTCAGTTCATCTTCAGTCTTCTCCTTCAGTCACAAGCAAGCTCCTTTTGCTATATCTTCTTCTTTTCTTCTTTTCTAAATTAGTTCTTTCTTGGCTTTATTTTTCCTTATGCAAAAAGAAAAGATTGTAACTCTTATGAGATGAATAAAGCATCAAAAATTTGTTTATTTTATACATTCTTCAAGATTGTACCAACAATCTCTTTTAATTAATAAAATCAACAAGTTTTCCTTCTCAAATTTTCATGTATGAATGATATTATGAATGATCTGAGCTAGTTTTGTGATTAAAAAATTAGATCCTTGAAGTAGGTCTCATTTGTAATAATTTCATGCAAGGAAATGAACAATAAATGCAGGCCATAGGTTGTGTTTAATGTTTTTAGTGCTTAAAGCTATGAAAACACATGTTTTCCTTCAAATAAAACTTGAAACAAAACCTCCCATTGAAACACTTTTGAATAATTTGGTCAAAAACTTAAGTTGTGCACAACATATAGTTGTTTTGAGAGAATTATGAGTGAGAATAATAGGTACAAAGTCCTTTATCATTGGTGTATCACCTCCTAGTTTAAGTTTAAACATTAATTTTTAGTTTTTCCATCCCTTTTCCAATCAAACCAACAAGTTTTAGGAGGTTTTTCAAAGTGAACCAGCCCATAATATGAGGCTCATCCTCATATTAGGAAATCCATAGGCCTGAGGATGTTCCCATGTTGCATAGGATTGTCGAGCTTAAAAGCTTAACAGTTAGGGTGCAATCCTTCGTGACAACAGTTTTTGGCACACTCAGTGGGACTCAAACAGTTGCCTGATTAGATGACTACAAAAGTATGAATGAAATGATTCATGGTGATTGGAATAGAGTAGGACAAACAAATAGAAGAGGATGAAAAAGTTGTAGTTAGAAAAATACTAAATAGTGCAAATATAGTAATTTCAAAAAGATCGAGGAAAAAAGTAAGATATTTTGGTCTCAAAGTCATAGTGGAAGTTGGAATTGATTTATTGACAAGTATAATAGATGAGAACCAATAAAGAAAAGATAATTGGCTATTGTAAATGGTAAATATGGTAGAAAGTATAAAATTTGTGAAAAGAGAATAATTGGGAGCATGATGATAGTTGGAGGCAAGTTAAATGGTTGTAATAGCTTATGATCAAGAGATTGATAATTTTGAATTGACTAGGAATCCAATATTAGAAACTATAACATAAAATATGTTAGAAAGATATGAAAAACAAAGATGTAGGATAGAGAAAGAATATCTAAATAAAATAATGGTAATAGTTCTAATTGAGAGTGATTTATTGGAAGGTAAAAATGATTAGTTTACCACCCTAAAGATTTATTCTATCACTTGGCCTTAATTTATGAGAACTATACTCCCAAATCACTCACTTGGGGTGTATGATGTATGAACAACCATGGTGTAATAACAATCTTGCATCCCCCAAAACATTTACTTTTAAATTTATTTATTTTGTATTCATGGTAGGCATAAAAAATAACATTTCATGTTGCGATTCACCATGGTTGCATATTTTGGGTTGTGGTTTGAAAAAAAACCTATAGAGCATCTCACAAGTTCTATTAAAGTTTCATAAGATTTAAATAATCACATGTATGTTTCTTACCTTGAGGATCTTAATTGGAGTATTCGTTAGAAAATAAAATTTGGATTGAACCATGCACCAAATATTTGATTCTTGTGCAATTCCTAATGTTACTTATTTTATTATGGATCTTGAGAGGGGTCATGTATATAACCATATTGAACTTGGAGACTCCTATCTTGAAGCACATTGAAGAACATAAATTTATATATTTCTATTGAATCTACATACTATAAAATATGATGCACCCAAATTTGAGGCTAACTAAAGATAAAATAATTTTTTTGGGGTTTATTTATCATTATCACATTTTTGTATGATGGTGTGATACATTTTTATGTGGTTTATATCATTCTAAATCCATCTATATAAAGGGAAGTCTAATATAAATTTGAGGAAAAATAATCAAAGAAATAACTAGCTCTAAAATAAATAGCAAAGATCAATAATTATATCT
The DNA here is from genome assembly GCA_007258455.2 of Sequoia sempervirens. NCBI lineage: Eukaryota > Viridiplantae > Streptophyta > Pinopsida > Cupressales > Cupressaceae > Sequoia > Sequoia sempervirens. Next base: position 74,485 of record VDFB02320544.1, on the reverse strand, counting down.
TATATATTTAATAACTCTATAAATATCCCATAAGATCAATTCTACAATCAAATAGTTGAGGCCTAACATGTATCAAAATCATTGAAGTTTCATTGTAATTTCATAGTTGAATAATAAAATAGATTCATTTTTTGTGTTTTTTATTTTTTCTAAGAATTTTATTGTGTGTTTATAAAGGGTACTTGGTTAGATATTCCTTTATTGGATCATCCATACGTGACTTTGTCATCTAGTGTTTTGGTCATGTGCTTGATCTAAATGTACATATCACCCAAAACACATCCAAACATAATATCATATTGTTATTCTATAGGAATAAGAAACATAACAAATAACCAAGTGATCTCCAATACCATGGAACCAAATATAAGTGCCTCATTCATGCATGTAAATCCAAGTGCTTTATTTTCATGTATATTCAATATCTATACACCTAGCTAAATAATAGTTAGTCAAACATGTCTTCTTTCAATGCTTCTTCATAACCTCAGTTACAATTTCTCTTAAAATATAACTCAAGTGTCTTTACATCATCCCTTTTTCTTACCTTCAATGATGCCCATATTAGCATCATATGCATTACGATAGAGGACTAAACACATAGGCTCATTGAGCCTCATAGAAAAAGTAATTTTATTCATAACCTTAACAAATTTCAAGAGGCCACATAAATTAAATATTAATGAAATATATAAAAATTAAGGTTTGATTTGTGTATTACAAGATAGATTTTGACTTTAGGCTAAACCTTATAAGATATCAATAAAATAACAATTTTAGCCCATGTAATCTAGAGGGACTAGCATGTGATTGGTGAAAAGAAAAGTTTACATAACTTAGAGTACTTATGTGTAGAACTTATTGGCCATATGATTAATGTTAGGTGCTCAATGAAACCACTATTTTTATTTAATCGAGTTCCTGAGGCATTTTTTGTATTATTGTGGCTAGCTATGAGCCATTTTCTAAGTAGTGACGGTGAAACATCTAAACCAATTGAATGTATCTTCATCCTTAGAACTTAATCTCAAACCATATATTTTTTTTCACTTTTACCAAGCCTTTGGATCTATTCATAGTCTATTGTGCATTAACATAATAAATAACAAATTTTAATGGGGAAAAATTATAATTAGAGGTAACACTAGTAGTGCATAACCTAAGAAACATCCTTTAGTGCTAAGTTGATTGGAAATTGACCTAAAAAATCTATAAGAATTGAATAAATCACATTATATTTCACCATTTAACCATAGGATTCAAAAGGGGGATACATGTGTCATTCTATCATTTCTTATGGTGAAATGACAAAGGTCTTTTACCTATAGCCCTATCATTCTCACATTTCACTAATGGGACCCATTTCTTATTAATCATCAAGCATTATAAGTCCTATGACTTAAGCATAGGCCACATGTTCCATTCATACTTTCTCATGGAAAAATAACTAAAGTTAATAGATGGTATACTTATTTAGGTTGTTCAATCCTAGGCCATGAATCTCAACATGGTTCTTTAGAACTTCATTGATTTGTAACATAAGGTAGGTACTATTTAAAGGTTAAATGTGTGGACCCTCAATTTAATATTATTCTCTTGAGTATTTTGGATAAAAAAATATAACCTAGTGTTTTCTCCAAATATCATTTTAAAAGGGATAAGGCATGGAGGTGATGTGGAACTATACCAAAAAGGGCCAATAAAATGCTTCTAGGCATATATTAAAAAGTTAGCCAAGGTAGGTTTTCTATTGTGTTTGTGAAGTGTCTTGGGTGTTATCTAGAGGAGGTCCCATCTCGAGGGCACATGTCACTCATAGTTTAAATGATATTGTTAAACATTGAGCAACTTGTCTCATGCATTCAACTCCATACTATCTAATCTTCTTCATTAATCCCCTGCCATTAGATGAATATAATGTTTAATCAACAAGACTTGGTGGATACAAAACATGGAAAAAAAGTGTCATGCACTCTGGAATTGCCTATTTTTCCCTCACCATTTATCTCAAGCACGATAGTTAGATAAACTATCAATCCTTATAATAATTTAACCAATGATAGACATACACATGTCACCTTGTCCCACTACACATGTAAAATTTGATTCTCTAACTCTGATGGCACATCCCAAATATAACTTGCCCTCAATTTGTTAATAATATAGTTCCTTTGGAATTTAAACCATGAGCTTATAAATTATTAATTTTAGGATATTGAAGTGCTTGACATATGGCACCAAAAACTACTTTGTAGTAGGGCAACATGTTTATTCTTCTTAGTGTTCATAACTCATTGACTAAGTACTTACAATGCACCTTTTTCCCTCCTTATGTGCCAATGTAAAGATTTCAAATAAAATAGATTGTAACCATCAAATGTGTTTGCTACATAACAAAATTAATAATATAATTGAGTGAGGATAGCTAAAAAATTAAATTCTTTATGAACACTTTAAGACGATAAACTTTCGTAAGATAATCTATCAAACAAAATAGTCTGGTTACACCTCAAAATAGTCTTAAGTCAAGTCTTTTGAAAATGTGCAAAGGAAAGTTGAGGTCCAATTAAAATGTAGAAAACTCTATTTTAAAGTATTAATTTGTATACAAAAATGAACATCTTAACCTACTCAAACATTAGAAAAGAAACTAGTATAAAAGCTAATCAAAATCTATTGGTGGAAAATTGGACAATTATCCATTGTTTAAAACCTAGATGAATGTAATAGTAACCTACCTGTCAATAAGAACCAACATATGACGATGAACAAACTTGCCCAAAATATTGAAAAATATATTACAATAATAGACCATAATATTGTTACCCTTGTTCATGTGGGTTGCATTTGCAAGGTGATAATTTCTATGTAGTTGATAGAGATCGAGATACACTTTATCCCACTTCATCATGCATTGATAAGAGACTATTGTCATCTATTCCTAAAAAACAAGTTAAGAAATGAAGTCAAATTTATGAATTCCTAAAAACAAGTATACATATTCCTCACAAAATAATAAATAAAGTTATATTTTCTATATTAGTAAATGTAATTGAGAGAGGAGAAGAAGACCATTTATTAAGATTGTATGAACATATTTTGGATTGTGCCATCCAAAGTCTTTAGGTGGGTTTGGAAGGAAGTAACTACTTAGTAAAGCAATCTTGTCCCTTTAAGTATGTGAACTCCCTAAAATCCTATATTTCATGTAAGAATATTCAAACTTAAAATGAAATGCATTAATCATGAGCACCAACTTATCTAGACAAGAATTTATAGTTTTATATGAAATTTCATTTACATTGGTGAACAAAGTATCAACACTCCAAACAAATTTAGTAAATATGATAAAATATTCTTTTGATTTATATGAAAGCTACAATAAGAACTCAAGTACTTCATACAAAAAAATATGAGATAAATAATTTTTAATCATTTTAAATTAAACTATGAACATTATAAAAAAATGCATAAAAAAAAAACTTCAGTAAATATTACATATTTTTTAATGATTAATTAATTTATAAATGACTACAAAACAAAAAATAATAAAGTCACATTAACACAAATTAAAATATTTAAAATTCATTCAAAAAATCAACAATTATATAATATATTTTTAGTACGTTATCAATGTACATTTCTCTCACTTATATTTAAAAATGATAAAAAATTATAAATAATAAAATTATGATAAGATTGGTTTAAGGGTGGTCATATCTTCATGTAGATTTTATCTTCTTTTATTTGTTATATTGTTGTGTTACTTCAATTACAAATATAATAGATTTTGGTAGATATTGATGTTATTGAACATCTTTTTAAAAATAAAATAATAAATAATTTAAAAAACAATGCCCCTGAATAAAAGGTAAAACCAAGGCCAAAACCCCATGTTTTATATGTTTTATCTTCTACAAATCAACAATTATATAATATATTTTTAGTGCGTTATCAATGTACATTTCTCTCACTTATATTTAAAAATGATAAAAAATTATAAATAAAAAAATTATGATAAGATTGGTTTAAGGGTGGTCATATCTTCATGTAGATTTTATCTTCTTTTATTTGTTATATTGTTGTGTTACTTCAATTACAAATATAATAGATTTTGGTAGATATTGATGTTATTGAACATCTTTTTTAAAATAAAATAATAAATAATTTAAAAAACAATGCCCCTGAATAAAAGGTAAAACCAAGGCCAAAAACCCCATGTTTTATATGTTTTATCTTCTACAAATCAACAATTATATAATATATTTTTAGTATGTTATCAATGTACATTTCTCTCACTTATATTTAAAAATGATAAAAAATTATAAATAAAAAAATTATGATAAGATTGGTTTAAGGGTGGTCATATCTTCATGTAGATTTTATCTTCTTTTATTTGTTATATTGTTGTGTTACTTCAATTACAAATATAATAGATTTTGGTAGATATTGATGTTATTGAACATCTTTTTTAAAATAAAATAATAAATAATTTAAAAAACAATGTCCCTGAATAAAAGGTAAAACCAAGGCCAAAAACCCCATGTTTTATATGTTTTATCTTCTACAAATCAACAATTATATAATATATTTTTTAGTGCGTTATCAATGTACATTTCTCTCACTTATATTTAAAAATGATAAAAGAATTATAAATAAAAAAATTATGATAAGATTGGTTTAAGGGTGGTCATATCTTCATGTAGATTCTATCTTCTTTTATTTGTTATATTGTTGTGTTACTTCAATTACAAATATAATAGATTTTGGTAGATGTCTGATGTTATTGAACACCTTTTTTAAATAAAATAATAAATAATTTAAAAAATAATGCCCTTGAATAAAAGGTAAAACCAAGGCCAAAAACCCCATGTTTTCTATGCTTTATCTTCATATGCATATTATTGGCAAGTAAAACTATCATTCTCCTTGGGAAAATAAATATTATTAATGTCAATATCTATAAGACTCGATTGGTGGGTTAGTGGAGTATAATTTATTTTAATTAATTACGATAAGATTGGTTTAAGGGTGGTCATATCTTCATGTAGATTTTATCTTTTTTTTGTTATTGTTGTGTTACTTCAATTACAAATATAATAGATTTTGGTAAACGTTGATGTTATTGAACACCTTTTTAAAAATAAAATAATAAATAATTAAAAAAATAATGCCCTTGAATAAAAGGTAAAATCAAGGCCAAAAACCCCATGTTTTATATGCTTTATCTTCATATGCATATTATTGGTAATTAAAACTATCATTCTCCTTGGGAAAATAAATATTATTAATGTCAATATCTATAAGACTCGATTGGTGGGTTGGTGGAGTATAATTTATTTTAATTCATTATTAACATTGGATAGACATTGTTTTTGATAAGGTTTCTAAATTTTATTGTAAAAATGGTTTTCAATGTATAAATCACATAGAGTTTAACATTTGATTCCCTTTTGTAAAGATCAAAAAGAGTTTATAATGAAGAATGATTTTTTAAATTTTTTTATATTGGTAAAATGGAGATGAGAATTGGGATTTGAGTTTCTTTTGTTCTATAATAATTTTAACTAGACACAACTTTTGCATTGTTTTTTTTTTTATTTGAACTTTTCACAATTTTTTCATTTAGTCTTCTCTATTCTTTCTTAGAAATTTATTGTTCTTTCTCTTTTTTCACATTGTTTATTTTTATTTTTGGCATCCCATGTTTCTCTTTATTTCGTGTTTAAATATTCTTTTATTTAATTGTTACTCTTAAAATCTTTTTTTTCCTTGTAGAGCAGGGAAATTGATACCCCTCGGGCCTCCCCTCGTCAAGGGCAAATATTCCTCGACTACTTCAAGGACCAAAGCTCGGGTGAAAAAAATAGAAAGACAAGGGAGATTGTTTATGTTTTATATTTTATGATGAATTAAGATATAAGAGTTTTAGAAACCGAAAGAGTAGGCTTCAGGGGTTCCATGAGAAAACTGGTAGGCTCTCAGTTGAGGATGACAACGCAATGTGTGAACGTCCCTATGACACACTGTAGTCTTGTATGAATCGAAAACATAATTTGCTAATATAGACAACAAAGATACAACTAGCTATTTAGTGATTAAAATATTAAATGCAGGCTAAACTAATAAAATAATAGAAATAACAGAAAAGGAAATAACTTGCATAGATTAAATGAAATGAAATGAAATAATGAGGTGGAAAAGAAGAGAAAAACTCACAAGAGGTCCATGCAATGAGCCTCCAGTAATGCAACAACTTTAAAACCTGCACACACACAAATAGGAAAATTGTTGGGGTTCCTTCAGGGGCTTGCCTTAGTCAAACCCCTACATTAGTGTTCCCACCTCCATAGATAACTAGATAGATAGATAGAAAAGATAATAGACAAGAAAATAGATAGATGAGATGATAGACAAGTTAGAATAACAATAACTCTCAAAATAAATGATAATTCAATGAGAAAGGATGTAGTTACCCTACCTTTTGCAAGCTAGTGAAGCTAAAAGGAGAGTATGCAACACTTAGAATGTGCCAAGAGAACCAAAGTGCTGGTGTAGAGAGCCAAGATGTGAGAGAGCTTGCAAGAATGATAGAAAATGGTGTAGAAAGTGAGTTGGAGTTAAAAATATTGAATAGAATGAGAGCTTGATTGAAGGAATGAAAGAATGAGAGGTTAGAATGGAGAAAAGGCATTCAAATGGGCATTTTTAGTGTATTTGTAAGCCACAAAGGTGTTATGATTCACGAGAAAGTGGGAATTGCAATGTCCCAATGGCTACGTAGGCATGAATATTTTTAGGACATTCATGTGATGTGTAAACGTCTACACATTGCACTTGCCTCCGTGATAAAAGTTCACTTAGACAACCAAAAATAAAGGGGTTAGGAATGAGATTAAAGTTAGGAAAATGGGGAATTACAATATCAACTTTAATTAGGCTAAAGGGGAGGTTATGTAATGCAAAATTGCACAAGGTGCAATTTTTGGCATTACATTTTACCCCCTTTAGCAAGAATATGTCTTCTAACATATGTGAGCTAAAGTAGAGAGAAATAGGTTGAAGAGAATATACCCAGGATAAAGAGGACATAAATCTTCAATCTAGTATATGCAATTAAGAAGTTGAGCTAGGACACAAAGAGTATACATGTATTTCATCCCTCAAAGCTAACTGCAATCTCACCACAAACATGTTAGCTGTAAACAAAAATGTTAGGCGAAAAAGAAAAAAATAGACATGAGAATATCTGATCAGACAAAAGGTGACACTGTTGTTGATAGGTATGGGTAGAAAGTTATGTTATGCTAGAGACCATACAATAAGAAGATATAAAGATGCATGATAGAAACAAACCTCGCAAGGGAGGAGAACCCCTATCAGAACAAGATAAGATAGGTTTAGTCAGGTTTCCCCCAAGATAGATGACAAGATCATGAGACATCGATATTTTTAAGACATACATTTTTAAAAAATAAGGATAATCTTGATATGATACCCTCCCTTAGAATGATGTGTGCTACACAAAGGAGCACAAGTCATTCTAAGGAGAAGAAAATATAGAGATGTTGTGTCATGACATACATGGAAAGACATATTCATGGAATGTTGTCACATGAAGGACAACACATAGAATCCACAACATCAAGAAGAGAAGAGATGAAGACATAAAGATCACAGGAGGATCCAATTATTCGAGGTCAGAGCTAATCATAAATGTATATAGATAAATATAATATAATATGTATTAACCATCCTCATCCCCAAATAGATTAGAACGGGAAGAAGAGCAAATGAAGACAAATAAAAATCTGGGTCAATATGGAAGAGGCCTAAATGCCCCAATGCTTTGCATCATCCTTGATGTGAAAAGAAAAGTTTACGATAGAGAGAAGAATGATGAAACAAATAGAGGAAGTTTATGACAGATCTTCTCTCTTGTATGCAAGTACCTACAAGGGTATCAAGGGTCCTCTAGGTGAGAGGACAAACATAAATAGGAAAGCACGGGGGAACACAAACAAACACACAAAAATCTAATCTAAAGATAAAGAAGAGGTACTGGTCTAGTTTGACACATCTAGAAAGTTGTTCTGCTCCCAATCTAGATCATCATAAGGGGAGGGAAGATGAGATTGGAGAGGGAGGATAGAAAGGGCAGTATCAGTCGACTTGCCTACAACAAGGGCTTGGTCGACATATTGTGAAGGTTGGCCATTTTGATTTTGGTTCAATGTAGCAATTTTTTGTTGGAGGGATGAAACATTTTTCAAGAGTTGGTTAAGGATGGGATCATTGTTTATGTTGTGATATGGAGGTGAATAGGTGGAGGTGTATATGTCTTCAAAGGACAAGTGAATTGTAAGTTTGTGAGGGGAGATGGATTAGGATATGAGATTTGAATGCACAAAGCCAGAGGGATTTCTAGTGGAAATACCCAAGGTAGTGTGAATATTGCTAGTGGGTTGTATGGTTGTAGTAACAGTTGGATTAGTGTATGCCAGAATAGAGGTCATGACCTTGTGGCAGGAGGAATTGTATTTCCACCTTGACTTTGAGTATACCCAAAATCTTGAGCACAACTAGTCACTGTAGGGACATGGTTGTTAATGATATGAGATAGGCTATGCACAACTTCTATTCCTTATTCATTTTCAATTATTCTCCTCATGTTATCTATGATAGGAACTGTAGCAGCAACAATGTATTCAGAACTTACAAAGATTTGCAATTTCTCTAATTCTTCATCCATTCTTCTTAGGTTCTCTTGAGGGACATTAGCAACCATTGATTCAACATTAATAACATTGGTTGTTGGTAAGGAGGTCAAGGAAAGGGATTGTCAAGGGTGTGGTCCATGATGGGTTGACTAGTGTCAACACTATGAGTGAAAGAATTGGAAAACCCAAGATCCACAGTGAATGATGTATCATGAGATGACATGAGTCTCGAACTACGTCTCATGACATTATTGGAAATAGGACACCAGGTTGTGAAGCTCACACAAGTCGTACCAAACCTAGGTGGACCCAAAATGGAGGATAGGCACTAGGTAAATGCAATTAACAATCAATACAATGCAAATATGCAAAAGGAGATAGCAATTTTCACATTTAAACAAGATAATTTTTTGATTATACTATGCAAAAACCTGAAAAATGATGTTTTTAAATGCAATTTTGAATTCAAACAATGCATTGAATTTGAAAAATTAACCTTAATGTGAATGATTGCAGAAAATATAAATTTTGGAAACTAAAACAGAGATATGATTGCAGAAACACATAATACAAAAAGCTTTTTAATGCTCAAAAATTCAGAAAAAATCCTAATTAGGGACTCATTCGCCCACAGGTGAATGAGTTTTGCTTTAGGGTTTTTACAAATTAAATTACATTTTTTTGAGTTTGTGTTTATGTTTTGAGATTTTGGTTGCAAATAGGTAATGATAGTTTCAGATTTTTGGAAAATCAGATCTAAATGCAAGTGCAAAATGATGCTAAATGACAAGACAAAAGACCTGATTTGAAATGCAATTTTGATTTGATTTTATGATTTAAATGATTGATCATGTAATGTTATGTAAGTATTATGCAAAATTAATGAGATTTTTAAAATTCCTAGATTTTAAAGAATGCAAAAATGGAAACCTAAAACCCTAAATGAGATGCAAACTAATTTAAGTAAACAACCCTAAATAAGATGCAAATCAATGCAATGCAATGCAAAGTGATGCAAATCCTAGATCTAGGGTTGAAACAGACCCAAATTTGGAAAGTTATGATGCTCAAAAGTTAGGTTCACCAGAATGAAACAAAGGAAAATAGGTTTACTTTTGTTTCGTTTATGTTTGGGGGTTCACCAATATGGAAATGGGGTTTGATAAACCTATCTTCCTTCATTCATTAGGAAATGAGATCCCCACAAAGAATTGACTAACAACCCTCAGGTTAATCAACTCAATGTGAGAATCTACCGATTTCCTTATGACTGAGGATGGGGGTACAAGGTTGAACAACACTTTTGGGAGAAAAAATAAAAAAATAGAAAATCAACCAAATTATGCCAATTCAAACTTGCAACATCAATTTAAAGGTCAATTCTAATAGAAACAAAAAACCTTCCGTAGACCTTAGAAGGTTAGAACATTGATTACCAGTCACCAAAAATCAATTTTAGGAGGTTGAGACTCATTCACCCATGGGAAATGGGTCTTTTGTCAAGGTTTTTAAACAACTTTTGGGAGCCTCTAGTACTAGTCTGTAACTTTCGCTTGATCGGGGTTTTAGTGTCGAAAAGTCAAAAAACAAATCTGTGGGTGAGATTTCATGATTTGACAACTTTGACAACTTTTCCAATCTTGCTCTTCAAGAGGTCTTCAATCCTTCTTTAACCTAAGATTTGCAACACAAACACAAGAGGGAAAAATCATTTTTTTGGTGAACGGGGGTTTTCCAATCTTGATCTTGTAAAATTTGAATGAATGCTCTCTTGAAAATCTCACTCTCTAGCTCTCCCTCTAGGTGAAACTTAGAAAATAACCTTGTATTTATAGGTATGTATCCTTAATTTCCTAAAAATTAAACATTACAAGTCAACATCAAAATTTGAATTTAGAGACATTAAAATACCACCAAAAACATAATTTAAATTAAGGTTCAAAGGACTAGGGTGGGACCATTCACCCATGGGTGAATGGGTCCCAGGTCCCTATTCCTGGAACACACATTGCTCAAGGTAAAGTGTTATGTATTGGAATTAATTGTTGTCAGGTTTTCTTTTAAAAAAATGTAATTTATTATGCTTGTAGATGTAAAATAGGGCTTATTAAGGCATAATTAAGTCTAATTTAATTATGAGGGCCCAAACAAAGTGTGAAATATAAAGGAATACATTTTTCTACACTACACTTTCAAATGATAATTAAGGTATATAAGCCTTAACTGTAAACCCTAGGACTACAAATTGGATAAAATTCTCAAAGAAAAGAGTATTAATTGTTCTCCACTTCTGAAAACCCTAATTTTCTATGAAAATATTGAAATTCCACAAATTCTCTCATTGAATGCTTTATATTCCAAATGAGTTGATTTGTAGATCAAATTTTAGCATTTATAGGAAAAATCACGATGAAGATTCGGTAAAAAGCTATCTTCTCTGCCATTACTCTTAGTTCATGTGAGCTAGAGCCTCTAGCTATTTGTTTTCCAGGTTTGAACATGAGCCACTGATATCCAAATAAAAGGACAAGATTTGACGGTTGAAGATAATCTGACCAGTTTGAAAATAATTGACACACATTGAAAAATATTCTAGCCAATGAAATTAATCCATGTAGAACCACTTTACACATCGTTAAGGACAAGTCACCAAAAATGAAAAAATAGAAATGGATTACATCATCAGTGAAGCCATGTTGTAGCTTTCTATGATTCCACAACTTGAAAATGAATCTGTTATGAAGAGCTTGCAAACTCATAGAATCCTCTTGAGATTGCGCCATTTTTCCACCTTCCATTGTATTAGATAGAACACCTTTGGAAACATTAAAAATACATGTGTCCCTTTTCTACAATTCCATGGGCTTCATTTAGGTCACCTCAAAACATCCCACAGACTCGTGTAATACCTTAAAAACATGACACCCATCCACATTCTATGATTATGTGGACTACTAATTGTACCTTTATAAAACACCCCACGGACTCGCGAAATATCTTTAAAGTGTGACATGTGTGATATCTTGGTCTTTATAAAATATTTGCAGCCTCAAACCAATGCCTTGATGCCACGTGTCACTCATTCTGCGGTTCTGCATAGTATTTTTGTCTTTTGTAACACACCCCTCACAAAATGGTAGATCCATTCAAAATGATGACATTTGTTAATACTTTCACGATTTCATGGAGCATTATTTCCTTAATAAAATATTCCTTACAGACTCATGGAATAGGGCATAAAAGCAGTGGGGACCACATACAATGCATGGACATTTTAAGTGATGTTTTAACATGTGCTCTTAAGACAACCCTAAGTTACTAGCAAAAAAAGGGGTCATCAAGTTAATAAAGGGGAGCACAAACATCTAGGAGCCTAAGTAAATAAGAATTAATTTTATAAAAGTGGGTCAAATTAGTAACCTATTAGAAGGGGTCAGTAAAGCATGTAATGAGATCCCATAAGTTGTAACTTAAAGGTCAAGTAACCAAGGTAAGCAGTCAATGCAGAAATAGAGAAAAAGTGCTATGGTGCTACTTAGACTTAGGGTTTTTTAAGGTTTTTCATACCTAAATGCAGGCATAAAATAATACTTTAGCAAACCCTAGCATGAAAAATTATATTTTGAAGCTTAGGACTTAGGGAAAAAACTAAGAACCATAAGAATATATTGAAAATGTTCTATCAAGTACCTAAGAGAAGTAACATAAGATAAGATAGAAGTAGTTGGAAGGAAAATATATGTATTGGTTTGAACTGTGGTATTAAGGTAGATGAATTCGAAAGAACCGATGAAATGATTCATGGTGATTGGAATAGGGTAGGACAAAAGGATAGAAGAGGATGCAAAATTTATAGTTAGAAAAATACTAAATAGTACAAATATGGTAATTTCAAAAAGATGGAGGGACAAAGTAAAAAGTTTTGGTCTCAAAGTCATAGTGCAGGTTGGACTTGATTTATTGAAAATTATAATAGATGAAAACCAATGAATAAAAGAGAATTAGGTATTTTAAAAGGTAAAGATGATAGAACATATAGAATTGGTGAAAAAATAGAATCATTAGGAGCATGATGATAATTGGAGGCAAGTTAAATGGTTGCAATAGTTTATGATAAAGAGATTGATAAGGTTGAGTTGACTAGGAATCTAATATTAGAAACTATAACATAAAATATGTTAGAAAGATATGAAAACCAAATATGTAGAATAAAGAAAGAATATCTAAACGAAATAAAGGCAATATTTCTAATTAATAGCGATTCATTAGAAGCTAAAAATGATAAAAATTATCAAGGTGAAGAAATTTGGATTCCACGAATGGAGAAGGTAAGAAATAGAGAAGTGAGAAGAAAATGAGAAGAGGAAATCTATAATAGAATAAAGTAGTTTAAGATAGGAGAATAAAGGTTAAAAAATATAAAAGGAGATAAGATTGAAGGAAGAAGATAAGTTCCAAAAGAGTGAAATGGAAGTTGAAATGAAGAAGGTAGGATAAATTAATTTCATATTAGATTGTGAGGATGATATAAAAATAAATGAATTGTATATACAAGTAGTATCATATAATGTAATTGGAGTGTGTTTTGGTTCCCTGTTCTAGGATTGGTCAAGGTTGAAAGGGAATGGCGAACTTAGAAAACCTTCCAAGAACCAATATATACCTTCAACATCTTATGTTTCTTTAAACATATTAGATTTTAATCATATTGATACACACACATACTACTATGCCTTAAAGAGGAAACAAACATAGTTGAATTCCCATGCATTAACCCTTAGAGGAAAGATGATGTAGTTCCAAATCTAAGAAAATTTCAACAGTATAATGGCATATAAAATTAACATTTAAGAATGAGAAACATGAAGAATAAAAGAAAGATAAATAGAAGAGAAGAAAACTTGATATACGTGGGGAAATTTGGGTAAAAAACCCCACCCTCCAAAGAATTGAACCATTGTATTAATTTGCAACAATACGGTTACAATATATTTTAAGCTCGCAACCTTAACATGGAAACTACATCTTGCCCTTTTGGAAGAAATCTGGTAGCATAAACTTGCAATGAAAGATTCTCCTCATACAACTCCTCTAGCAAATGACCATATTTATAGAGCACCAAGATGGATGCCTAGAAATGCCACATGTCAACATCCTCTTCACCACATGCATGCAAATAGAAAGGATAACATGCAAGGTTCCTATCTTCACCTGCTAATGTAACTAGCATAAAATCTCAACATGCAGCCCATTTGTCATAAATTACTATGAAAAATTTCAGTCCTCTCAACATGCAATACACCTACCACATGCAAGACTTACACCTACCATAATTTTCTCTAGTCTTGACTCTTACATTGTCATACACGCTGTCATAGTTTTGTCATAATCTGTCAGAGCAGCTATCATAGTCCAACTCTTACAACTTATGACAAATTCCACTAAAATAGCTTATAATGGGGTCCATAAAGTGGGACGCCTATTTCCACCAATTTAGGATGCATGTCATTCTAGTCACTTTCCATGTAAGTTTCCACCTCACCAAAGTAGGTCCCACAAAGTGACATCACAAGAATGACATAAAATAAATACATAGGCTGAAATAAATAATTAATTAACAACATTAATGCTAGGATTTGCAAAGGTTCAGACACCTTAATCCCAAGAAAGTTGAATGGAGAAATACACAATTGATTCTAGAAGTGTATTCATGTATTGAGAGTAAAATATGATTAGATTACCACCCTAAATATTTATTCATCACTTGTCCCTAATTTATGAAAACTATACTCCAAAATCACTCACCTAGGGTGTATGATGCATGAACAACTATGGTGTAATAAAAATCTTGCATCATCCAAAATATTTAATTTAGCATTTTTTTTGTATTCATGGTAGGAATAAAAAATAGCATTTCATGTTGTAATTCACCATTTTTGCATATTTTGGGTTGTTGTTTGGAAAACAAAACATATAGATCATCTCACAAGTTCTGTTAAAATTTTATAAGATTTAAATAATCACATGTATGTTTCTTACCTTGAGGATCTTAATTGGACTATTAATTACAAAAAAAAATGTATTGAACCATGCACCAAATATTTGAATTTTGCAAAATTCCTAATGTTGCTTACTTTACATGGGTCTTAAAAGGGGTCATGAATAGAACCATATTGAACTTGGAGAATCCTATATTGAATCATATTGAAGAAGGTGAATTTATATGTTCCTATTGAACCTAGATACTATAAAATATGATGCACACAATTTTGAGGCTAACTAAAGATAAAATAATTTATTTTTGGGTCTATTGATCCTTATCACATTTCTCTATGATGGTGCGATACATTTTCATGTGGTGTATATCATTCTAAATCCTTCTATATAAAGGGGAGTCTAATATCATTTGAGGACAACTAATCAAAGAAACCACTAGCTCTAGGATAAATAGCAAAGATCAATACTTATAGCTTAAATATTTTATAATTTTATAAATATCCCATAAGATCGATCCTACAATCAAATATTTGAGGCCTAGCATGTATCAAAATAATTGAAGCTTTATTATAATTTCATATTAGAATAATAAAATATATTCATTTTTTGTGTTTTATATTTTTTCTAAGTATTTTATTGTGTTTTTATAAAGTTTGCATGGTTAGATAGTCCTTTATTGGATCATGCGTATGTGACTTTGTCAACTAGTTTTTGTGTCATGTGCTTGATCTATATGTACATATCACCAAAAATATATCCAAACACAATATCTCATTATAATTTTATAGGAATAAGAAACAAAATAAATAGCCAAGTGATCTACCATACCATGGAACCAAATATAAGCTCCCCATTCATCCATGTAAATCAAAGTGATTTATTTGCATGCATGTTCAATATCTATACACCTAGCTAAACAATAGTTGGCCAAAGATATCTTCTTTCAATACCTCTTTATAACCTTGGTAATAATTTTTCTTACAATATCTCATGTGGCATAGATGGTATTCCAAGAAGAAAGATGATTATTATGTGGAATTCCAAGAGGCCACATAAATTCAAGGTTAATGATATATATAAAAATTAAGGTTCAATTTTATGCTACAAGATAGATTTGACTTCATATAAAACCTTATAAGAGATCAATAAGATACCAAGTTTAGCCAATGTAATCTAGAGGGACTATCATGTGGAAAAAGGTTTACATAAATTAGAGTGCTTATGTGTAGAATTCATTGGCCATGTGATTAATTTTTTTGATAAGATTAGTAGGGAAAGGGCTCTGATCCCATGGTTACAACCAAAACTCAAAAAGAAAACCATAACAAAGCTATTTGGAAATAGCAGTCCAAGATATTAAAATAAAATGACAAAAAGAGCAGGGAAACCATTAACATAAATTAGAAAAAAAGCCATTACTTGTCTTTTCCAAATAGGTCCCAGTAATTTCTAATTAGGGAGATATATTCTCTCCAATCAGGTCGCTCAGTCTCATCTAGGTCCTTCAAGTTCTCTGTCTTTCCTAGCCTTTTCAACTTCCTAGTGATCTTAGTTTTCCTTGACACTGCACCAACCATTTCTCTTCGCATTAGACCATTCTTTACTTTCATCAACGTGACCAAATATTTTTCCATATCATCCATTTGATCTTGCATATAGGTTAGTCTACTTTTCAAATAATCAATGCTAGAGTCTTCAATAGTAGTATCATTGCTAGTATTCCCAAATTTAGGAGCAATCAAGGTTTCATTCTTCTGGAGATCTTCAATTTTAATCTCCTCCTCCTCATTATCTTCATTCTCCTCCTTAGTTTCCTCTTCACCCATGTCATAAGTAGTATCTTCGAATTCCATCCCATCACTTTCCTCATCAACTTAGGCTTCAAAATTTTCCACCTTCAACTCTCCCTCCTCATGGAAGGTGGCTTTCTATTTCCCTTTCCTGTCCTGGGATGCAGCCTTGTCTAGGCGTGTAGATCTACGACCTCTACCAGCTTGAAATTTCTTCCTATCCTTCAAGTCCTCTATTTGCATACCCTCCTTTTCTTCACTAATGGTAATGACTTCACTCTAAATTTTAGGCTCTTTTTTCAACTTCTTAGACTTGGGAAGTTTCAGGAGAAGAGGGGAATGCTTGCGCTTCTCAGGAGTTGCTTTAACTAGCTCAAGCTCGATGGAGCTTTTTGCGGGATTCTTCAAATCCATAGGGGTTGAGGGATTAGAAATTTTGGCAGTAGGGGAAGGTATTTTAGCAGGGGTTAGCTCATTTCTAACAACATCAATGGGAGGAAGTCTAGGGTTAGGTTCCTTAATAGGGCTAGCCTCCTCTAATAGTTCCATATTTTCACTGATATTATGGTTCTCATTACGAGCATTACAGTTCTCATTATCTAGTCTTGAAACTAAAGGGTTTCCATGAGGGTTCAACACTAAAGCATACTTGTAAAGGGAAAGCATTAATCCTTGATGCAGGGAAGGGCTCACACCTTTTTCAATGTTAATTTGTAGGGAAGAAAGTGAATAAAATGGAAAATTAATTCTTTCATTGTGATTTATATGATTCAACAATGGAAAATGATACACATGCACTGTCATGTATCTTCCTTCAAGTG
Organism: Sequoia sempervirens; assembly: GCA_007258455.2. Taxonomy (NCBI): domain Eukaryota; kingdom Viridiplantae; phylum Streptophyta; class Pinopsida; order Cupressales; family Cupressaceae; genus Sequoia; species Sequoia sempervirens. Next base: position 57,157 of record VDFB02320544.1, on the reverse strand, counting down.
TGAAATATCGCATCACAAACATACTCACCAGGGCATGAGTCAGGAGCTCGAGCCTTGCGTAACCATTTTGAAATCTGGTTAGATTTTTTCCTTCGTGAAGAAACTTGTCCACAAAAGAAAGGTAGCCGACACCACTCTTTTTAGCCACCTTGATACCTTGATTTTGCAAACCAGTAGCCTCTGTAATAAACTGCGTCATCACCTCAAATTTAACCACTCCAATTACCACATTCCCCTTCCTCCATGAATTGGTAAAATTTGCAGTAAGGCTTTCATTATATCCCTTCATGCCCTCAAAAAAGGGGACCATACCAACTCTTTCAAAAAGTCTCCATAGGTCCACATTTTGTTCGAGCGCTTGGTAGTTTAGAGGTTTCCTGCACTTCCTCAGCCCACCCATCTTTGTGCTCTACAAGCTTTTCTAATTCTATAAAATTTTCTTCATAACCTCACTCCACTTTGGCTTCCTACCAAACTTGTAGAAGACACTATTGCAACCAATTTGGAAAGAAACACAAAATGAAGTAAATTTTGAGAATTTTCTCTTTGAGAAAGTCGATAACACATTTCCCGGGGTTGAGAGATCATTATTATTTTTACGAATAATTAATGACTCTTTATTGTTCATACAAGGAAAATCTTCACAATTGTAGGAGGAAATGACATAAGGTGTTTCAACACACTTGTATTTGACATCCTTCATCAAATTGATTAAAGCCATGTGATCCTTAACCATCTCAAGAAGGGGATAATTATTACTTTTTCCTCCTGAGGAGATCTTCTTGCTCGACACCGTACCACTTAGGTACCTCATCATTATTCTTCATGCTCTTTAAATCACAAGAACACAAACACTTCCTCTGCCACTCCCGACCATCATCTTTGTAAATTGTAAACATATTCAAAAATTTCTTTTAGAACCTTTTCCTTTAATGACATCAACAATTGATTATTAACCCGACAGGTCCACCCATCACACCTTAGCACTTCATGCTAAAATAATAAGTTATTTCACTTAATTAATTTACTCATATTGGTTGATTAATTAAGTCACTTATCACTTTAGTTTTACTTAAGCTAAACTTAGGCACATTAATAATTGATTATTTATTAATTATTAAGTGTGCACACAAGGGTTTCCTTTTAGGGTTTGATCTCCTTTCTTAAGGATTTATCTCATTGTAATTATTCACTCTTTAATGAATTTTTCGCTTGAGGGTTGCAAAGCATCTTTGTTGTTCTAAATATCTTTCTTTGTGACAGATTATTGCTTGCAGGTGTTCACTGGGGTCAGTGAGGTTGGTTTATCAACTTGTACACTTCTTTGGCAGTATAGTCAGCAGATATATTCCCCTCCCTAAAAACATATTGCACCCTGCAATGAGTAAAGAATCTCATATGGGACAAACATTTATCAATTATATCCTTTAATTCCCAGGGGATCACAACACCCCATTCAAAATTTCCACAATTAGCTTTGAATCTCCTTCTAGAATAACCTTTTTAAAACCATAATCCTTTAGAGTCTTTATGCCCACCTAGAGAGCCATTGCCTTTGCTTTGTTATTAGAGCATAATCCCAAATTAACACCATAACTCACATTGCAGTCACCTAAGTGGTTTTTGAGTAGACCTCTCGCCCCTGCCATACCCAGGTTACCTTTAGAACACCCATCAAAAATACACTTAATCCACTCTCTTTTAGGAGGAACCCACTTATTAGACTTCCTAGCTAGAATCATTGTCCAATTAAGGTTAGTTAGATCCTTCCTTAAACTCCATACTTGCTTAATTCTCATCTCTTTGTAGTTTAGATATACTTTTGAGAAGTAGTATCTTCCCACATCCATATTTTCCTAAACCTGCGCTTTTATGCTCATACAAACCTCAAAGATTCTTCTCTCAACTTCTTTGAATATCCTATTATTTTTCCCTTCCATATTCCCCTGGTTAGGAAGGTGGAAATTTCATTCCAAAGATCCACAATTACCTTATGGGAGAAAGGGCAGTTAGACTAGCTTTCAACAAAGGACTTTATCGTATGGGGAAACACCTAGTCAATGAACAACAAAGGGAGGAAGAAAGACCACACTTCTCTAGAAAACTAGCAGTGAAAGAAAAGGTGCATAATAGACTCTTCATCCTACTTGCAAAGGGTGCATTGGTTAACAAGTTGAGACCATCTCCTAACTAGGTTATCAATAGTTAGAATTCTTCCATGTGAAGTAGCCCACCAGAAATTGTTGGTTTTTGGCACCTTGTTTTTAATCCACACTTTATCCCAGTGATGGTCTCTATTGTCAATAAGGGGTTTAACCAATTTGTTATAAGTATGTTTAATAGAGAAACAACTAGAAGAGCTCCCCTTCCACACCCATTCATCTTCCCTTTCAATGGTGAACTAGTTAGCCTCCCCTATGATATTGTGTAACCTTAACAGAATCGGATCCCAATTGATTTTTCTCTGACCTCTTAAGTTAACACTCCTTAAAAACAAGTTGAACTGTTTCCATTTAGGTTCTTCCACCTCCCAATTGACATAGTCTAACACCTTTTTGCCACATATCCTTGTCAAGCTTTGTTTTAGAGGATTAAAGCCATCAGTTGAGGAGAGAGGGGAAGCCTCAGTCTAGGGTTCTTTCCAGAAATTAGTGTTTTTACCATCACCAATCCTCTTTCTAACTCTCAACTTCAACACATTTTTAATTTTAATAAGATGGTTCCATAGAACAAGCCCATTGAGCAAATCAATCGCAGAGAGGAAGCAGCTAGGATTTCTGTTCTTCAAATACTTAGCTTGGAAAATATTCACCTAGTCCTTTGACCCTTCCAAAAGATTTCATCCCACCTTAGCAGTTAGGGCTTTGTTTAGCAATTTGATTCTCCTTATCCCCAACCCTCCAACACTTTTTGGAGTGCACACTTTTTCCCAACTTACTGAGACAATCTATTTTTCTCTTCAATTCTAGACCACATAAATCTTCTATGAATTTTCTCTATTTTCTCCCATATGAAGGCCAAAATTTTGAAGAGAGACGGGTAATAAATTGAGATATTTTGTAAGGAGGCTTTTAACAGTTGGATCTTCCTTGCTAAGCTTAGAAGTTTCCCCTTCCACCCAACCAACTTATTTTGAACTCTCTCTATCAAATGGTTCTAATAATTATTTTCCATATTTTTGAAAATCAGAGGTAACCCTAGGTAATCTGCTTGTAGAACAACTTCTTGACATCCCAATATCTTCACCACTCTTTCCTTCACAACTTGGTTAGCATTAAAAAAGTACATCTTTCTTTTTTCATAGTTAATATGCTGGCTAGAAACAAAAGCATAGTCATTTAGAACCGATTTCCAGAGGCTGGCTTCCCCCACCGAGGCTTCACCAAATAGGAGTGTGTCATCAAGAAATTGTTGGTGAGAGTCAGGTGAGAGAGATGAAGCAACTTTTACACCTTTAAGGGCTTTAGAGTCCAAAAGCTTTTGGATATTCCTTCCTAAGAATTCAACAACTACTATGAATAGATAAGGTGAGAGGGGATCACCTTGCCTTAGGCCCTGGCCACAAGAGAAATAACCTTGGGGGACACCATTAACCAAACTGAGCACATAGGAGAGGTGACACAGGCAGAAAGAAGCTTTAGGAATCTTCCCTCAATCCAAAATTTCCTAAGAACAAAAAAGAGAAATGGCCAAGAGACTCTATCATAAGCCTTAGAGATATCAATTTTGAAGGCCATCCTAGGGTTTTTATTGAGGTCCATAGAGTGACGGATTTTGTAGGTAGAGATAACAACATCAAGAATGTCTCTACCTCTGACAAAACCTTTCTAGTTTGGGGCTATCATTTTACCTAAAACAAATTTAAGTCTGAACATAAGGATCTTAGAGAAGATTTATAGATAGTATTACATAGGCTAATGGGTCTGAAATATTTAAGAGAAGAGGCACCATCATTCTTGGGAATAAGAGCAATAAAGGTGGCATTTAGTTGGTTTAGGAGCCTATATGACCTGAAGAAATCTCTAGCAACATTAAATATGTTAGATTTAACAATATTCGAATAAGTCTAAAAAAAGCAGGAGAGAACCCATTAGGGCCAGGGGCTTTATAAACCCCAAAAGAGAACACATCCTATTTAACTTCTTCCATAGAAACAACTTTAGTCATATTCTTTAAGTCTTGTACATAAATAACTTTAGGGATCACTTCAAGGAAGTCATCATTTACCTGATTAGCATTACCTTGGAAATTCTGGTAAGAGGGTAAATAGTTAATAGCTTCCCCAACAATTTCTTTCACAGTTGAGACTGTGGTACCATCATCTTTCTTGAGCGATCCGATCCTGTAACTGATTTTTTGTTTCAAGGTAGATTAGTGAAAGAATTTAGTGTTGCAGTCCCCTTCAGTAAGCCATTGAACTCAATACTTTTGTTTCCAAAATATTCCCTTCTTTTTATTTACCTTAAACCATTGGGATCTAAGGCCACATTCCTTTATGCATATCTCATCATCCATAGGGCCAACTTACATTTTGTCTTGAACTTCCTTTAACTTGTTTCTCAATAATTTCTTAATCTCAAATATGTTTCCAAAAGTAACTTTGTTCCACCCTTTCACTCTTTGCTTGATTCTACTCAACTTATCCACTAGGAAGAACATGGGGGTGCCACAAATGAGTTCCTCCCACCAATTTTTTAATAAAATAGTAAAATTCGGGTGAAGGATCCACATTATTTCAAATCTAAAAGGGAAGGGGCCATTGTTGTGGTCATCATTTCTTTTAAGCACAAGAGCATTATGATTAGAACCAAACCTAGGAAGAGCAAATATAGAAAGAAATTGAGAAATGTTCCAATTAGAAGAGATCAGAAACCTATCCAATTTAACTTGAATTAGTTGATTGCAATTCCTTCTATTTGACCAAGTAAATTTAGAGCCCTGGAGAGGAATATCAATAAGCCCAACAAAATTTAGGAAACCAACCAGTTCCATCATACTATCGGTATAATCATCCAGCCCCCCTGACTTTTCTAAGGGAAGAAGGGGGGGAATTGAAATCCCCTCCCAACATCTAGTGGTCATGCTTTCTATTCTTTATAGCATCATTCAGATACTCCCAAAGATACAACCTATCCCTACTCGAATTAGGAGCATGGATATTAATTAAATTTTATTTCTCCTGAGAAGCCAAATCTTCCAAAGAAACCATCAAACTATTCCTACCAGCAAATCTCAAAGTTCCTTTTAATTTTGAGGGATTCCAAAGAGTAACAATACCCCCTGAGGCTCCTTCAACCTCATTGAAAAAATAATTTTCTCTAGGCCAGATACTCAAAATCACCTTATCAAAGGTCTCCTTCTTCATTTTGGTTTCTTGAAGGAGCAAAACATCCACTTTATTGTCCAAGAAACAGGTTCTAACCAAAAATTGTTTATAAGGATTATTTAGACCCCTAATATTCCAAGAGAGAAACTTCATAGAGAAACATACTAGGAACAACAACACCGTAGGGCCTAGAAAGGAGCAGCCATCGATACTTCTTTTTGGACTTCGATCTCGCGATCGAGTCCAAGGTTCTTTGTTTTCCTGTACCCACATCCCTCACTATATCTTTGTTCCTAGAATCCATTTGGGATGGTTTTTCTACCTTGTTTCCCCCTCCTACATCTGGCTTCTTTTTCTTTTTTGATTTATTAGGGGCTTGTAACCAGTCATCCTCATCTTCTTTGTCATTAGGGTGAGGAGGAACCCCCAACAAGGCCAGGGAGTCACTCAAGTTACCTACCTCCTTCTGAGATAGAAATGAAATTTCCTCTAGGGATAGATTGGGGTATGAAGACACTAATTCACCACTTCGAATTAAACTCCACCTTTAGAAATAGGAACCACACCCAAGTGGGACTACAACTTGGCCACCAACTAGGGGGACCCTTTACTTCATCCCTATTTTCAATATTATTTTCCTCCCAATTGTAGGATTCTCATCTTTCCAAAAGGTCGAGGTAGGGATACTATCGACAAGGGCAACACTCATTAGGTTTAGGCTAGCCAAGTCACTAGAAACATAAAGAGGCTCCGCAGGGACATCCTTCATAGGGAGGACAACATCCACAAGGGAAGGAGAGAAATTAGGGGGTGAGCAACAAGGATAGTAGTAGAGGGATTATGAACCTCCTCAAAAAGAGAATGCTTGATTTCATAGGTTCCATCAATAGGTCTTTTCTCACATGAATCAATGTGGTGACCAAATGTCTTACAAAGCTAGTAGAAATGATGGGCATTTTCATATTCAAGGGGTTGAATCCAGTTGTCAAATTTAGACTTAAGAAGAACAGAAGTTGGAAAAACTATATTTACAACCACATTTACACAAATACGATCATAGACAAGTCTTGTCTAGACTTCTCCTGCGTGATCTTGTCTATAGACAAAACACTACCAAATGAATTTGCAATCCCTTTCAGGATACCCGTCTCCTAGAACTCAAGGGATAACCTAGGGAGTTGAACCTAGGTTGGAGCCATAGCCCTAGGTCAACAATAGGATCAAAATTCAGTTTCCACTTGTAGAGGGAAATAAAGTTCTTATAACCAACATCAAAGGCCTAAGGGCCGCCCGTTAACACCTTTAGCATATCTTCATAAACCACAAAAGAGAAAAGGAAGATACCTCTAGGAATAACATTAATGGAGACACTGCCTTTAGGGTTTCCACTTGCAGAGGGAAATAAAGTTCTTATAACTACCATCAAAGGCCCAGGGGCAGCCCGTTAACACCTTTAGCATATCTTCATAAACCACAAAAGAGAAAAGGAAGATACCTCTAGGCATAGCATTAATGGAGACACTGCCTTTAAGATTCTAAGTCGAGGTAGTCCAATGATGTACCTGTTCAATATTGGGATGATAGGCCAAACATTTTCCAACCAACACTAGTTTGAGGCTATCCATAGCCTTCAACATCAAAGCTTTAGGGACGTCGACTTCTCAGCCAGTCACGTAACAAGAAGTAGATTTTGAAAACATTTTACCCAAAGTTGGCGAGCTGGTACCCACTAGTTTTTCCACAAAGGATGTTGGTTCTTCTTTAGAGAAGAAAGAATCTAACCCGAGAGAAGGGGACAAAGACGACTTACCAGAAATATCTCTTGTCCTTCCCCTTGGGGAAATGACAGAGGTATGAGAAGGAGAAGTCACATGGGAATAGTAACATTGGCCGTTGCCACCACAGACATAGTTTAAGACAAAGAGACAACAACCTTGGAATGGGGAGCCTTCTCGGCTCCCCCTCTTGACTGGCCCATGAGGTAGTCAAATCAAAGCAGGGACAAAAATTCAAACAAACAACTAGAATAGGAAAATTGTAGAGCAAGAGTTGAGATCAAGCTGAGTTGTGATCAATGTTAGTAGCTCAATGGAACCGCTATTTTAATTTGATCAAGTGCCTAGGGAATTCCATGCATTATTGTGGCTAGCTATGAGTCATGTTCTAATTAGTCATGGTGAAACAACTAAACCAATTGATTGCATCTTAATTGTTAGAATTTAATCTCAAATCATATCATTTTTTTCACTTTCACCATGCCTTTGGTTCTATTAATATTCATGTGTGCATTAACATAATAAATAATAAATTGTAGTGGGGTAAATTGTAATTAGAGGTTAACATTTTACTCTAATAGTGCATAATTGAAGCAACTTATTTTAGTGCTGATTTGATTGGAAATTGACCTCACAAATCCACAACTAAAAATTGAATAAATAACATTATGTTTCACCATTTAACTATAGTATTCAAAAGAGGGGTACATGTGTCATGTTTTCATTGCTTGTGGTGAAATGACAAAAGGCCTTTTACATATAGCTTATCATTCTCCCATTTCACTAATGGGACCCATTTCTTATTAATTATCAAAAATTATTTAAGTCCTATGACTTAAGCATAGGCCACATGTTCCATTCTTACTTTCTCATGGAAAATCACTAAAGTTAATAGATAGTATATTTATTTAATTCGTTCAATCCTAGGCCATGAATCTCAACATCGTTCTTCAAAGCCATTGATTTATAACATAAGGTAAGTACTATTTAAATGTTAAATGTGTGGACCCTCAATTTAATATTGTTCTCTTGAGTAAATAAAACCTAATGTTTTCTCCAAATATCATTGTTAAAAGGGCTAAGGAATGGAAGTGATGTGGAACTATGCCACAAAGGGGCAATAAAATGATTCCATGCATATATTAAAAATTTGGCCAAGGTAGGTTTTCTATTGTGTTTGTGAAGTGTCTTGGGTTCTATCTAGGAAAGGTTCCATCTTGAGGGCACATGTCACTCATAGTTTAAATAATATTATTAAATATTGAGCAATGTGTCTCATGCATTCAACCCCAAACCATCTAATCTTCCTCATTATTCCCCACCATTAGTTGAGTATAATTTTTAATCAACAAGAGTTGGTGGCTATAAAAATATAGAAAAAAAAGTGTTATGCACTTTGAAATTGCCTACTTTTTCCTCACCATTTATCTCAAGTGCAATAGTTTTGGATTGTCAATCCTTATAATAATTTAACCAATGATAGGCATACACATGCCACCTTGTCCCTCTATTTATGTAAAACTTGATTCCCATCCCAAATATAACTTGCCCTCAATTTGTGAATGCTATGGTTCCTTTGGAATTTAAACCACGAGCTCATAAATTATAAATTTAAGGATATTGAAGTGCTTGACATATGACACCAAAAGTTACTTTATAGTAGGCCAACACATTTATGCTTCTTAATGGTCATAACTTATTGACTAAGTACTTATCATGCACTTTTTCCCCTCCTTATGTGACAATGTCAAAGATTTCAAATAAAATAGATTGTAACTATTAAATGTTCTTGATACATAACAAAATTAATAATATAATTGAGTGAGTATAGTTACAAAATTAAATTCTTTATGAATAATTTGAGGCAATAAGTTTTGTAAGATAATGTGTCAAACAAAATAGTCTAATTACATGTCAAAATAGTCTTATTGTTTTTTGAAAATTTGCAAAGTAAAGTTAAGGTCCAATTACAATGTAAAAAAACTATATTAAAGTATTTATTTATAAACAAAAATGGACATTTTAACCTACATAAACATTAGAAAAGAACTAGTATAAAAACTAATCAAAATCTATTGGTGGCAAATTGTATAATTGTCCATTGTTTAAAAACTAGATAAATGTAATAGTAACCTACTTGTCAGCAAGAACCAATAAAACATATGACAATGAACAAACTCACCCAAAATATTGAAAAATATATTACAATGATAGACCATAATATTGTTACCCTTGTTCATTTGGGTTGCATTTACAAGGTGATAATTTCTATGTAGTTGATAGAGATTGAGATACACTTTATCCCACTTCTTCATCATGCATTTATAAGAGACTGTTGTCACCCATTCCTATAGGCAACAAGTTTACTCCAGCCCACATCATCATTGATTATAATGTCATTTTAGACTTACAAGTTAAGAAATGAAGTCAAATTGTTGAATTCCTAAAAAAATGTATACATATTCCTCACAAAATAATATATAGTTATATTTTCTATATCAATAAATGTAATTAAGAGAGGGGAAGAAGACCATTTATTAAGATTGTATGAACATGTCTTGGATTGTGCCATCTAAAGTCTTTAGGCGGGTTTGGAAGTAACTACCTAGTAAAGAAATCCTCACCCTTTATGTATGTGAACTCCCTCTCATCCTATATTTCATGTAATAATATTCAAACTTGAAATAAAATGCATTAATCATGAGCACCAACTCATCTAGACAACAGTTTATAGTTTTACGAGATTTCATTGCATTTACAGTGATGAACAAAGTATCAACACTCCAAACAAATTTAATAAATATGATAAGATATTTTTTGATTTATATGAAAGCTACAATAAGAACTCAAATACTTCATACAACAAAATATGAGATAAATAAGTTTTAATCATTTTAAATTAAACTATGAACATTATAAAAAAATTCATAAAAAAGTAAAAAATCCTCATTAAATATAAAATATTTTTTAATGATTAATTAATTTATAAATTACTACAAAATAAAAAATAATAAAATCACATTAACACAAATTAAAATATTTAGAATTCATTCTAAAAATTAACAATTATATAATATATTTTTAGTACGTTATCAATGTACATTTCTCTCAATTATATTTAAAAATGGTAAAAAAATAAAAATAAAAATATTATGATAAGATTGGTTTAAGGGTGGTCATATCTTCATGTAGATTTTATCTTCTTTTATTTGTTATATTGTTGTGTTACTTCAATTACAAATATAATAGATTTTGGTAGATGTCTGATGTTATTGAACACCTTTTTAAAAATAAAATAATAAATAATTTAAAAAAACAATGCCCTCAATAAAAGGTAAAACAAGGCCAAAAATCCCATGTTTTATATGCTTTATCTTCATATGCATATTATTGGTAATTAAAACTATCATTCTCCTTGGGAAAATAAATATTACTAATGTCAATATCTATAAGACTCGATTGGTGGCTTGGTGAAGCATAATTTATTTTTTATTTTAATTAATTATTAACATTGGATAGACATTTCTTTTAATAAGGTTTCTAAATTTTATTGTAAAAATGTTTTCAATGTATAAATCACATGGAGTTTAACATTTGATTCCATTTTGTAAAGATCAAGAAGAGTTTCTTCAAAACTATGAGGTTTATAATAAAGAATGATTTTTTATATATTTTTTTTATATTAGTAAAATGGATATGAGAATTGGGATTTGAGTTTCTCTTGTTTTGATAATAATTTTAACTAGACACAACTTTTGCATTGTTTTTTATTTTTATTTGAACTTTTCTTCACTTTTTTTTCATTTAGCCTTCTCTTTTCTTTCTTCTTAGAATTTTATCCTTCTTTCTTTTTTCACATTGTCTCTTTTTTTATTTTTGACATGTGTTATTTCTCTTTATTTTGTGTTTAAATGTTCTTTTAATTAATTGTTATTCTCTTATTTATTTATTTTTCTTATAAAAGAGGAAAATTGACTCTCGTCAAGGGTGAATATTTCTCAACTATCTCATAATTAATTGTTATTCTCTTAAAATCTTTTTTTTTCTTCTAGAAGAGGAAAATTGACTCCCGTCAAGGGTGAATATTTCTCAACTATCTTAGGACCAAAGCTCGAGTTACAAAAATGGGAAGACAAGGGAGATTGTTTATGTTTTATATTTTATGATGAATTAAGGGGTAAGAGTTTCAAGAATTGAAAGAGTAGGCTTCAGGGGTTTTGTGAGAAAACTGGCAAGCTCTTGGTTGAGGACGATAGTGCAGTGTGCGGACGTCCCCGTGGCATGTTGTAGTCTCATATGAACCAAAAACATAATTTTATAATAGAGACAACAAACAGACAACTAGCTATTCAGTGATTAAAATCTTAAATGCGGGCTAAACTAACAAAAATAGAAATATTAGAAAAGGAAATAACATGCATAGATTAAATGAAATGAAATGAAATAATGAAGTGGAAAAGAAGAGAAGAACTCACAAGAGGTCCATGCAATGAAACCTCCCACTATGCAACAAATTTAAAACCTACACACACAAAAGTAGGAAAAATGTTGGGGTCATTTTAGGGACTTGCCTTAGTCAAACCCTCACATAGGTGTTCCCACCTCCATGGACAATTAGATAGATAGATAGAAAAGACAAGACAAGAAAATAGATAGACGAGATGATAGACAATTTAGAATAACAATAGCTATCAAAATAAACGATAATGTGATGAGAAAGGATGTACCCTCCCTTTAGCAAACTAGTGAAGTTGAAAGGAGAGTATGCAACACTTAGAATGTGCCAAGAGGTAAAACCCCGTCCCGCAACCTAGAGGACGATGCAACACTGTGGAAGCACAACTAATTTTTTTCTAAAAAAGAGTAACAATGACGAGTGAAGTAAACTACTCTAACACATACATCCTCTAGGCCACACAACGTGTCTAGATGTGAATTTCAAACTTACAAAATTATTCTTAAACATAGTATATGAAAATAACTCATGATAACAACATACAACAAAGCAGTAATCCATTGCAAAATAAGTCTAACACATATAAATGTAATGAGCATATTTCGACAGATACAACATCATATAAATAATATATACCATTTAATCCAACGATGAATATATCATACATAATGTTACAATTACATCACAAGGGTCCTCCTCGATACAAATGAGGATACAATTACGTAGTGTCCCACAGTTACAATGAGAAAGAGAAGTACAAATCCATAGAACCATAGGAGCTCCTCAAACAAGAAGATCTTGCCATCATGAACAGGAAGAGAAAGCTCAACAGTGTAAGGTGCACACCACCCAACCATATGGTACCCGTAGGCCCAACCCTCATGCTATGAGATAGTAAAAGGTAATCAAGACAAACCTATTACCTCTAGACATAAGAAATAAACAAGATAACACAACACTATTAAACCAAATCGAAAATCAATGGATGGTAAAATAAGAATCAAGCGCAGGTTTTAACAGCCTTATGAAGGCTGTGCTGGGGCGCTGGTCACAACCGCACCCCATATGAGGGGTACACTGTGGGTGAGCAGTGCTAAGTGCTGCCTCCCACAATGTGCCTCCCATATGGGTGGCTGTGGGGGCAACCCCCAACCTCCCATAACACAAGCATTCACTGCGTTTTAAAAAACGCACACACACACACATATATATATTACAAACGATTTCTCCTAAACCTTCTAAATTCGTCGTACGATGATTTCTTACAATTTCATTTTAAAATAAAAATTCCTATAGGGAATTTACAGTGCTTTAAATAAAATAAATTTTTTATATATAATATATATATGTATATATACATATATATTTCAATATATATATATATATATAATTAATCCAAGCATTGGTTCAAGTTGGGCAATTAAATTACATAGAAGAAGTTTCTTTTACAGGAAAGTTCAGAGATTTTCATTTTCCCAGACAATTAAAAAGGAATTGGGGAAACCAAAACAAAATGAAGATTTTCTATAGAGATCTATAATTTCCTTTTGTATCAATCTATTTCAAATGATCAATTTACACAGAGGATCTAAATTGTTTTCTACATAGGTTGAATTTTCACAGCAATCTTTTAAAAAAAACAAAAGCTTCTACAATAATGAAAGCCTCTTCTAATCTTTTCCAATTTGCATTACAATAATTAAATAACTCTTTCAAAACAAAATTCACAAAAACAATTAAGGAACTTGTTCCAGAAGAATTGTTGCCTCGAAGATTGATGCCAAGCTTCTCTGTAATCTTCAATTTGCCAAGATTGCCAAAGCTTCCTCTAGAAGAATTGCCTCTTCCCAGAGAACATAAACAATCCACAGCCAAGAATATAACAAACTAGATTCCTAAAATTATCAGAAAACTTCTAAGATCTACAATTTCTTCAAACCACAGAACAAATCTTTTATTTCCCAAAAACCTCTGTTCTTCTTTTCCCTGTGAAAACAACTTCCTCTTTTCTCACCCATTTCAATCAATCTCTCCGTAAATCAATTTTTAAGACAGTAAGAAAACAAATCCTTCTAACTTCTTGTTCACACAACAAATATCTCTTCTTTAACAAACCAAGATATTTCTAAGATCTTTTCCCAAATATGAATTTAAAATTAAAAACAATTTATTTAATCTAATTTACAATTTAAATAACTTATTTATTTTAATTCCCCATTAATTTAATAATTAAAATTACTTTATAATATAACTTAATTAAATTAATTAATTAATTAATTCTAAAGCTTTCACATCAATAATACCATTAATTAAATACTTAATCAAAACACTCATTTTAAACCTCAAAATTAAACTTGCACAATAATAAAATACCAAGAACAACATGGATAAGGATCATGACCAACATACGAATTGATGACACACTGTGCTAGGGTAATGGTTTGACTAGGTAGCCCATTACTATCTCCCAATCATTACCATTGAGTAGTGGACACGCTCAGACCTGTGAAACCAGGTGAAGCCGTTGTACTATACCTACAAACCTACAACAAAAGAAAAAGTTGTACATGTATACAGATAATAATTCATACACACTCTTAAGAGGGAATCGCGGAAATCACAGGGCACTCGCAAGTGAGTGATGCAATACCGTTCTCTTCACCAATACAATGCCACATCAACTGATGAGATAATATATCAATTAAGAGTAAAAGCACAAAGTTGTGTCACACTTTTAGCCAACTTATCAACACAACTGAATTTAAGTATTTCTAACTAAAAATCAATTTTGGTCAAACATATGATCTAGTAAGATTCATTCTAGCTAAGTTAGATACTTCCACAACTTTTTCAGCTAAAATTGTTGGCGAAAAATATATGGAGCACCACTTTAAGTCCAATTTACCAAAAAAATAAAATTATTTGAAAAACTTGAAGTTTCAATAACTCTTAATATAAATAACATTTTTTTAAAAATATAAAAAATACCCTTTTGTGGATTCGTAAGTGTAGTTTTCAAAAATATATTTATTTTAATAGTTTACTTATTTTTTATATTTTATTTTTTTATTTTTACTAAAAGTAGGTTATCAACACAAAATATTAGGTTGATTACTATGCCAAGGAAAAATACTACAACTTATTAAAAAAAATAGAAAAAAATATGATGTAGTAGATAAAAGAATCTATTTTAAGATGGTATAATTTTTTCTCCATTTTAGATAAATATTTAATATGAAAGTTGACGTCTATTGAAAACAACTATTTTTTTATTCATGCACATTTTAATATATATTTAAAAATATATATTTATCAAAATTGGAAAAAAATATATCCATGCACTAAAAGTTCAAGTTATAAATACACACAAAAAATTTGAAAGAAAAATAATAAAATTTACTATAAAAAATTTGACGTCCCATGCAACTTCATTTTTCAGCATTTTATCAGCAACTAAATTATAGTTTTAATTTATTAAAAACTAGTCTAAAATTTAATTTTTTTAATTTAAAAAAAATAAAAAAACATAAAATATACTAAAAAATACATATTTTACTAGTTTACATCATTTCAAAATTCAAAACATATATGACACTTTTTAGTGATTCAAGTTTAAAAATTGGATCAATGTTGGTCGTTTCCTTTATAAAGTGTGACACAACTTTGTGCTTTTACCCTTAAACTACAATAAGCATATATAGCAATGTCATCACAACTAAGCATATATGCAAACATAAAGCATATTAAACATACTCACAATGCAAATAATGTATCATCACATCCATATAGTCTATCATTGCTCCGATTTTAGTGATAAAACAACCATAACATAAAATAAGGTCTAACAAAGTATTTGAGCTGTGAAAGAAAATATAGCAAATCGGAGGGGTGTCACAACCAAAGTGCTGGTATAAAGAGCCAAGATGTGCTCGAGAGCTTGCAAGAATGAGAGCAATGGTGTAGAAAGTGAGCTAGAGTGAAAAATATTGAGTAGAATGATAGCTTGATTGAAGGAATGAAATAATGAGAGGTTAGAATGGAGAAAAGGAATGCAAATGGGAGTTTTTGGCACATCAACAAGCCATAGAGGCATTACAATTCATGAGCAGGCAGGAATTGAAATGTCCCAAGAACTATGTAAGCATGAATCTTTTGGGATGTTAGCATGACGCACAAACATTTGCATGTCACACTAGCATCCACAACAAAAGTTCACTTAGACAACAAAAAATAAAGGGGTTAGGGATGAGATTAATTAAGTTAGGCAAAAGGGGAATCACATTATCAACTTTAATTATGCTAAAGGGGAGGTTGTGTAATGCGAAATTGCACAAGGTGCAATTTTTGACATCATATTTTGCCCCCACTTTAGCAAGAATATGTATTCTAACATATGTGAGCTAAAGTAGAGAGAAAGAGGCTGAAGAGAATATACCCAGGATGAAGAGGACACAGGTTTTCAATCTCGTATATGCAATTAAGAAGTCGAGCTAGGACACAAAGAGGACACATGTCTTCCATCCTGCAAAGTTGACTACAATCTCACCACAAACATGTTAGCTATAGACAAATACGTTAGGAAAAAAAGTAAAAAATAGACATGAGAATATATGATTAGACAAAAGATGGCACTATCGTTGATAGGTATGGCTAGCAAGTTATGTTATGCTAGAGACCATACAACAAGAATATATAAAGACGTGTGATAGAAACAAACCTTGTAAGGGAGGAGAACCCTTATCATGAAAAGACAAGATAGGTCTAGTTAGGCTTCCCCCAAGCTAGATGACAAGATCATTAGACATCAAGATTTTTAAGACATACATTTTTGAAAAATAAAGATAATCTAAATATGATAGCCCCCCCTTAGAATGATGTGTTCTACGCAAAGGAGCACATGCCATTCTAAAGAGAAGAAAAGACAAAGAGATGTGTCATGACATACATGGCAAGATGTATTCATCAAATGTTGTCACATGAGGTAAAACACATAGAAACCACAACATCAAGAAGAGCAAAGGAAAAGACATCAAGATCACAAGGGGATCCAATTATTTAGGGTTAGAATTGATCATAAATGTATATAGATAAATATAATATAATATGTACGAGTTGTCATCACCCCCCAAATAGATTGGAATGAGAATAAGAGCACATGAAGACAAATAAAAATCTAGGTCAACATGAAAGAGGCCTAAAATCCCCAACGCTTTGCATCAACCTTGATGTGAAAAGAAAAGTTTATGATAGAGAGAAGAATAATGAAACAAACAAAAGAAAGTTTATGATAGATCTTCTCTCTTGTATCCAAGTACCTACAAGGGTATCAAGGGTTCTCTAGGTGAGAGCACAAACATAAGCAAGAAAGAATGAGGGAACACAAACAAACACACAAAAATCTAATCTAAAGATAAATAAGAGGTATTACTCTAGTCTAACACCTCTAACAAGTTGTCTTACTCCCAATCTAGATCATTATAAGGGGAGAGAAGACAAGCTTGGAGAGGGAGGATAGCAAGGGCATTATCGAACGACTTGCCTGCAACAAGGTCTAGTGAGGAGGCCCCCTCAAGGTCTTTGTCAACAAGCTTGTCCAAGGTCAAGGTCATTGATCTAGCAAAGATAGATGGAAAAGTTGAGATGTCCTCCATCGAGTCAAAAATACAATTCTCTGGAGTGAAGTGTTGTGATTGAATGGAAGGAGGTGGATGAATTAGAGAGTCATTTCCAACCTCTGAAAGAGAGGCAGTGAAAAATTATAGGGAAGCAAGAGATGTTTCTATGATAAGAATGGAACAAACCAGAGGATATCAAGATGTGGAAGAAGAAGAAGATTTCTTATGACTATCCTTGGGAGAGAGGACATGCTAAGACTTGCACTTAAGAGGAGGATGTGGAATCCTCACATCAAAAGTGGAAGAAGGATAAGGAGCCATGGAGGACACAACCTTTTGTATGAAGCATGTCAACATGCTTAGGGAAAGGAGGAAGATCTGGTAAAGAGGTGATTAGGGGAGGCTCCAAGGAAGGAGAGATGAACACCTACATCCTCTTAGGGGGAACTTCATTGGGGTCTGTCAAAAAGGCATAAAGCAAGATAGAGGTGATGGGAACAAAAGAAAAGATAGAGACAAGAACAAGAACATGAACAAAATCAAAAGAAAAATTAGGAACAAGAGGCTCCCCCTCGGTCTTTTATGAGGCCTCACATTCCTGGGTCAATCCCATTGGTGACATTTACACTCATGCACAAGTTGATTATGATGGCTATGGGCACCAGGAAGGGTAGCCTGAGAAGATTTTGGGGGATCCTATTCAACCAGAGGAGTATTCTTCACAATCGTTGCCAGTGAAAGAGTAGGCTCTTGAGGAGGAATAGGAGGAGGAACAAAGGGAACTATAGAAATAGAGATGGGGGTCTTAGCCACAAGATCCTTATTTTTTTTTTCTTTTAGAGCAGGTGGAGGAACAAGAGGAGGCCGTGGGGACCGAGATGCTAGAACAATGGAAGATGAGCCAATTTCGGGCACCAATTTTCCCTTACTGTAGAGGGTGGGCCGACTAATAGTGGGAAAAATAGAGAGTTAGAAGACTTGTGGTTTAGACCTCTACAACACGGGTGCCTTTCCTTTTTCTATGCTAGGAATAGTAAAAGGAACTCAGGACACCATCAAGGGTTATGAAGTCATAAAAGAAGAAGGAGAAGGTCTATGGGTGAGAGCCTACTTTCCCTTAGCCTTCGAAGAGGAAGGTGTACAAGACAAGGAACATTGTTGTGCACACATAGAGTCCTTCATGGAAATTGCATGAGAAGAAGGTGAGAAAAACAAATTAGGGGCCATGACTCCCATATTGTCCCTTTAATAGGCCTTGTAGAATAAGTATCCATGGGGTGGTAAAGTTCCAATAGGGGCAGGCCAAAAATGATCCAGAGAGAAGCCCCCACGCAACACGGGTGGTTTATACCTAGTTTCTTGGATAGTGTGCATTGTGTCATCATGAGGAAATTTTAGAAATTTGTGGAAATTGAAGTGACTGCATTCATGGCTCGAATAGAAAGGGAATACCTTGTCTCACTCTAAATAGGTCAGATTCAAGGATTACAACAAATGAGACATCAACAAATTTAGGCCCAACAAAGACTAGCAAAGAAATAGAACCAATCATAGGCATGAAAAACTCATCATGAGTACAGATGGTGGTCTTATCCTTCTCATACCTCTCCTTATGTAAATTGTTGTAAAGAGGTTCTCCTCTGTAATGACATTAACCCTACTAATAGGGTCAACCATAATGTCGGTTATGATGTTTCTGTTGACCTGGGCCGAGACATATAACAGAGAAAGTTCCTTGTTTGGAGGAAATTCATGTGGTGTGAATGTAATTTCAAGATTTTTTTCCACACGACTTGAAGGAGGAATAAAATTGAATGGGACCATGTTCACGTCCTTAGAAGGGATATTATTAGAATAAGAAGAAATAGCTATTATTAGGTTAGCATAATGAGAAGGGAAAGTATTTGTGTATATATGTAATTGGCTGCTAGGCTTGGCTACAAATTTATTAGAATTTTGTTTCTTACCATCAATTTGGATGGTACAACTATCTATGTGGTCTTGGATGATGTGTCTAAGATGAACACAACATTCAACATCATGACCAAGGACTCAGTGGTATTGAATATTTTTTTATGCATCATACCAACTTAGATAAGGCTCATATAGTGGTCTTATTTCTGGGAGAGAGATTAAGCCATATTTTAATATCTTTTGAAGGACATTAGATTAGGACTCACATAATTTTTTGAAAATTCTATTATGTCCCATGGAGTTATTTTCAATAGGAACAAAAACCATATTTTCTATTGCTTTATTTCTCTTAGGATCCCCAGAAACAAACATGACTAATTGATTATCAGGATGGGAGGATGAGGAGGTAACCTCGTACTACATCACCGTCTATTGGTATTCTCTTAATGTAGCACAGAGATAGAAAAAGGAAGGGTATCTCATTAGGAGAACTTTCTCTCTCAACGTTGGCAAAAGGTTTTCGATGAACACATGTTGAACATCAGAATCCGATAGGGTGTAAGAGATTTAGGAAAAAAAGGATTAGTATCAAGCAATAAAATTAGTTACTTTCTGATGATTCCCCTACTTATAACAGATGAGGTCAGTATAAGTGATATTTGGTCTGATGTTCACTTGAAATTGTTGTAACAATTGATTAACCAATTGGTCAAAAGAGAATATGGAGTTTCTAGGAAGTGAGAAGTACCACTCCAACATAGAATCCTTGAGGGATCATGGGAATATCTTTGCAAACAAAGCATCTTGATGGAAGAAATAAGTACACATGGTAGTAAAGGACGAGACATGGGTTTGCAGGTCACCCCTACCATTGTACTTATCAAACTTAAGAATTTCTATCCCTTGAGGGATAAGATCATTCAAAATGGCAAGGGATAAAGGAATACAATGATAATATGGTTGTAATGTGGTTTGAGAGGTAGAGCTAGTTAGGCTAGCCAATTGTGATTGCATTTGTCTCATGTTTTCTAACAAAGCATTCAGGATGGGATCAGTTGATAGAGCCTGCCTAGTTGAAGTGGTGAAGGTTCAGGTTTCATAGATAGAGATCTCATATTCCAAAGGGACATTGTTCACCCTAACTTTAGAACCATCTAAAGGCACAATATTGGTATTATCAATAGTGGTGAAAGAAGGAATAGAAGGATTAGTGTCTACCATATACACAAACACTCTCAGTATCAAAACATACAACTTTGTACCAATTATTTTTTATTGGACATCCTAAGGATTGCCCAAGATAGAAGTGTATGAAGGGGCATTGGTCTCTAATATGTTAGCTATCCCTCAAAGTAACTCAAGACCTTTATGGTCTAATATACGTAGATCCCTTAGGCCACAAACGAGAGGAGCAACTTGAGTGTATGTATCATCTCTTCTTATAAAATATCTGAACTCTTTTAACCTCTTGTCTAAAGACTGGACCTACTCAAAGGGACCCTGAGAGCGGACTCATGATCTATGGGAGAGGAAGAGCCAACAAGAGGGGTGCTTGGTTGAGGATTTTCTTGAGCTTTTGTTAAAGGATGATAACAATCAAAAGGAGGGGTATAACCAGGTGACAATCCTCTAGTGAACTGATCAAACTCAAGACTAGAATGGGGTGGACTAAATTATCTTCTTGAACCCATATCTAGATGTTGATAACTTATTCTAACTACGTGTTCAAAAGTAGTAGAATGGGTTGTGAAACCCATAAAAGTGTCACAAGACTCAGTCAAGAAAACTTCCAAACAAGAGAGAAGAAAATTTTCAACAAAAGATTAGGATAAGGATAGTTCACATTAGGTTCACAAAAATGTTGAGGAGGAAAATCGACACCCCCCATCAAGGGCGAATATTCCTCGACTACCTCAAGGACCAAAGCTCAGGCGACAATAATGGGAAGATAAGGGAGACCGTTTATGTTTTATATTTTATGATGAATTAAAAGGGATAAGAGTTTTAGAAACTGAAAGGGTAGGCTTTAGGGGTCTCGCGAGAAAACTAGTAGGCTCTTGACTGAGGATGATAGTGTGATGCGTAGATGTCCCCGTGATGCACTATAGTCTCATCCAAACCAAAAATAGAATTTTCTAATAGAGATGACAAAGAGAAAACTAGCTATTTGGTGATTAAAATCCTAAATGTGGGCTAAACTAATAGAATAATAGAAATAACATAAAAGGAAATTTAATACATAGATTAAACAAAATGAAATAAAATAATGAGGTGAAAAAGAAGAGAACTCACAAGAGGCTCATGCAATGAAGCCTCTCGCAATGCAACAACTTTAAAACCCATACACACAAAAACAAGGAAATTGTTGGGGTTGTTTTAGGGCTTTCCTTAGTCAAACCCTTGCTTAGGTGTTCCCATCTCCACAGACAACCAGATAGATAGATAAAATAGATAATAACAAGAAAATAGATAGATGAGATGATATACAAGTTAGGATAACAATAGCTATCAAATAAATGATAATATAATGAGAAAGGATGTAGTTACTATCCCTTTAGCAAGCTAGTGAAGCCAAAAGGAGAGTATGCAACACCCAGAATGTGTCAAGAGAACCAAAGTACTGGTGTAGAGAGCCAAGACGTGAGAGAGCTTGCAAGAATGAGATAAAATGGTGTAGAAAGTGAGCTAGAGTGAAAAAGATTGAACAAAATGAGAGATTGATTGAAGGAATGAAAGAATGAGAAGTTAAATAGAGAAAAGGCATGCAAATGGGTATTTTTGGTGTGTTTGCAAGCCACAAAGGCGTTACGATTTATGGGTAGGCGAGAATTGTAACATCCCAACAACTACGCAAGAAAGAATCTTTTTGAAATGTTCACATGGTGTGAAAATGTTTGTGTGTTGTGCTAGCATCCATGAAAAAAGTTCACTTAAACAACAAAAAATAAAGGGGTTAGGGACGAGATTAAAGTTAGGCAAAAGGGGAATTGCATTATTGGCTTTAATTAGGCTAAAGGGAGGGTTATGTAATGTGGAAATGAACAAGATGCAATTTTTGACATTACATTCCTTATCCTTTAATTATAAGTTTTTTCTAATGACATCTTTTTTTCCTTGCAATTTATAAATATAGCTCACATGAATATTTGAGCTTATTGATACTAATACTAAATTTCTTTATTGATACTAATACTAAATTTCTTATGAGCAACACAATACTTAACTCCTCAAAAATATTAATATTAGATATCAATTTAAAAATTCCTACTAAAAATTAAATAATAAAAGACCAAAGATTCACTACTAAATTAATATCTTAGATACCACTTTGAAAACTTTAACTTAGATCTCCACAATATTAAACATTTTAATCACTTAATTTTAACACTTTAATCACTTGAACTTGTACTTTATTATCTTTTCTCTTATTACAATAATAAACCATAACAAACACAATTATTTAATAAACATACAATTAATCTAAAAATAATTAGACTCAATATTCTTACTATATAAATTAAGAAAACGAAATGTGAATGAAATTCTGGTTTCTTGTTAAAAATCATAAAATAAAACAAGGTATTGACATGGTTAGACTCTTTGAGAAAATTATGGAAATTTTTTGAATTATGAAAATATCTCAATTGGTTTTTTCTTTTGTTTGAAGGGTAATCAACTTTTAATTCAATATAAAATGTATATCATGTAAACATCAAATCTATGGGCCCAAAACTTAGATATTTATAATTATGAGATATGCTTTGATGAGTAAAGAAGGGCTAAGTTGACTTAATAATTGATGAGTCACCCATCTCATCCTCATTTATATTCACGTAACCTTTTATTTTTAAAATATTTCATAACATCCCTAATTAAATATTCAATTTAATGTTTTGAATTTTTAATAATTAAAATTAATGGATTAAAATTTTTATTTGTGTTTGAAAGATTTTTATTTTAGATATATATTTTTATAATATTGTAATATATTATATTAGTATATCTATTTTTAAACAAATTTATGTAAAAGTTACTAATATATATCATTTTCATGAGTCATTTTCATTTAAATTATAAATTCAATAAAAAATAGGTGTATGGAGAATAATATCTTTTGATGTCTTTTATATAATTTTTCCTAAAGATAGATATACTAGTTTAATATACAAATATATTGATGAAAAAATGTAAGAATGAAATTGTCCAATTATTAATGGACAAAATGTTAATATGAAGATTTTGAGATGAATCAATTTGAAGAGTGTATGTGTAAAAATAATTTTCATAGATTAATCTAGGTTAATTAAGTATATGTAAGTACAAAAGTATAATCAATCTAAATTAATTAGAGTTTGGAAATGATAAATTGAAATGCTATTTTTAGAAATTAAATATAAATGAATAGGAAATTTAATTTTATGAATAATTATGAGGAATATTAGTTGGTATGAGTTTTCCACAATCCATGAAGTAGTGTATACAAACTTCTAGTTTAAACCATGTATGTTTTTTAGTTGACATTTCAGATCACACTTAGTAATCTACCATTAGGAAGAGGAATAATAAGCGTGATCCGAAACATTGACTAAAAACATACACAATTTAAACTAGAAGCTTGTGTACACTATTAGGAATATTGTTGATATTGCCTAAAATCCACTCACCAATATCCAAAAATGATATCCTTGGCATATTGACTATCTCAAAATTAGAATTAGACTTTTTTGCTGCAAATCAATCTTGAGTGGCTTAGTATTGATCTTAACTAACAAAGATATATCTTCTAATTTTCCAATTCGGTTTAGCAAAAAGTGTATGTAGAATCTTGTCCACCTTCATCTTCTATGTCTAAACCTACTTGTAAGGACAATGTTACTTAAAAATACCTCTAGACAAGTTGTCAAATTGGTAGGAATAATTTCTTCTAGGTCAATATGGTGTTTCACTTTTTGGCCTAAGTCAATCATGAAAATCATTTTCTCTCGATCATAGCAAGTAAACTGTTAAGAATTTGAAGATAATGTAAACTAATTATTTGTGGTGTTTGTAGTACCCCTCCATTTATGCTTATGTTTCTGTTTGCATGTTTTCACACTGTTAGACTTTGGTACTTTGGTTTGGATATTTTGATCGCTGATTTTGAGCGACAGTGGATTCACTTTGTGACATGATGATAAATTGTATGGCGATATTTGATTTCTGATATGCTTTGTGATAGCGTAGATATTTCCTTCAGATGTTATTGCTATGTATATGTTTATGATGGACTAACTGTTATTAATTTGTCAGTTTGATGTGTTGTGTATTGGTGTGGAGAACAGAATTGCATCACTCGCTTGCGAGTGCCCTGTGATGTCCGTGATTTTCTCCGCACGGTGTGCTTGTATTATGGATTATATGTATATGCATGTTATTTGTTTGGTTGCAGGATTGCAGGTACATGACACCGACTCCACCTGGTTACTTAGGTCTGAGCGTGTCAAGACTCAACAAAAATGTTGATTGGGAGGTAGTAGCATGGTTCATCCTAGTCTAGTCTTAAACCCAGTCATAGTACATCGTCAGTTTAGTTTGAGTCTTGGTTGTCTTGTTTGTTTCTATTTGGATTTATTGCTTGAAAGGAAAATTTTGTCAATTTTAATGATAGTCTTTAATTTACTGTTATTTAAATTAATTTTTAAATGTTAAAGAAATAAGTTTTACATGTTTAATTTATTAATTAGTTTGTTTGGTTAAATAATTTGATCATTAAGATTAAATTAATTTAATTAAATAAATTAATTAATTAAATTAAAACTGTTTTAATTATGTGAATAGATTTAATTTTTAATTAAATATTAATTTGGAAATGGCATTTTTATTTGTAAATAAATTTTGGTATTTTGGAAATTGGAAAATAAAATAAAATAAAGGCATGCAAATCTTGAAAGGCAAGATTGCCGAGAAGTTGTTGAAGATATTTTTCTTCTTCTCGACAAGTGTGCCAGTGGAATTTATTGTTTTTGTTGAGGAATTTCTCAGAGATTAATTGGGATCTAGGAAAACATGGAAGGCTATTCTATTTTCTTCATAGGAAAAATATCAGTGCTCTGTTAAATTTTTGTGATATCCTTTTGGTACTATTGTATATTTGTGGAAGTTCTCTGTTTTGGTTATTGGGATTTGCTGTTCGGGAAAAGTTTTGGAAACTACAGGCAAAGCTCTTCACCAGACAAAATTTCTTTTTGAAGCAAAGGAAACAGGTATTTTCCTTGTGATATTTTATTTTGTTTGTTTTTGAAAAGGAATGTTTGTGGAAAGAGAATTATGTTTAATTTAAATATCTGTACTTCTTGTAAAGAAATTGTTCCCTGTATTCTTGTTTGTAAAATTTGTTGGTTTCAGAAGAATTTCTGTAGCATACTTTCTGTGGAAAATATCTTTTTAAATTAGTGAAGGGGAAATCTTTTAAAGGGAAAATGGATTTTAAAACCTTTTGGGTAAATTATATTTTGAATGGAAATTTACTGTGCATGTTTTCTTTTGAAACCCTAAAGAAATTTTATAATTTCCCCAATTTCCCCATTGAAACCCTGTTGAAAATTTATTTCATAAGTAAACCCTGTAGAAATTTCTTTATTACTCTATTAAGAAACTCTATGAATTTATATATATATTAATTCTATCATATATAAATTGGATTGTGAAGAACCCTTTTTGAAAATACTGTACAGACGAATTTGTATTTGAGAAATTTTATTTTTAAAATATGAACCAAATTGCCGTATGAGCGAGATTGAAATATTTATTTTCTTTAAAAAAATGGATTAAATTAGTTATAGAAATCTGTATTGATTTATTTGTTTTTATATTAAAAAAAACAGGATTAAATAATCGCCATCCTGTTTTCATTGTATAAAATTTATTTTCATTTTATAAAAAAAAACGTATTTAAAATACCAGTGCCAAAGCACTGTCGAGCGGGGCTACCGCGGCTGAGCCCACAGGGGACGGTAGCGAGGGCTGAGCCCAGCGCCGCCCTTGCGGGTAGCACTTGGCTCAGCTGCCGCGGCTGAGCTCTGTGGGCGGGCTGTGAAGGCAGCCCTACCCACAGCGCAACCTGCGTGGCTACGACCTGCGCGGGTAAGGGCAAAAATCCCTAACTTATGAATGTATAACAATGCCATGCGAAAATTAAAATCATATGTTTTATTTTATTTTAAATATAAAGAATTTAATATATATATAATATTTATAATTATGTATTTATTAAATATTAAAAAAAAAAACTAGAAAACTTATTTATGATAATAAGAGGTTATTTGCGCTTAAAATAAATTGATTTTCTTGAGTTTATTTTGATCACATTATAGCAAGTGATAATGAAATTGAGCAATTGTAGGTTTGATATTCGTAATGAATAGAAGTTGAATTAAATCTTAGAAGATTACTTTTATATTTCAAATTATTGTTTGACTGGATTTAGTATATCCTAATGTAGATTCTTATTATTTCAATTTGCTGTAAATTGTATTTCTTTATTGGGCAAATTGGAAAAGTCTTAGGTGAACAAGTCTTCCAGACAATTGTAAAATGTGGGAATTGTGAATGTTTAAAGTTGAATTCTTTTGTTGGCTAAGGTTGTGTACATAGTATTTGCATGGTGTTTTAGACACCTGATTTGTGAACATAGTCTTTGATGTTTGTTATGAAAAGTGTAGAATTTCTTGTTGTATTTCTATACACCTTGTAAACCTTAGTCAAGAAAACTTAGAATTTCCTTGTTATGTTTAGGGGAGTGGCTCTGTGTGAGGGCCGACACACAAAGTGGTGTCAGGGTAACTTACAAAGAGTTAGTAAGTCAGTGATAACTAAATAACACAGTAGTTAGATTAAAAATATTTAACAAGATTAATATGCCTCACTTATGGACTCTTGAGCTAGTTCAGTCTTGAGTATAAGATGAGAAGGCCTGGAATGGCAAATCGATATCTTGTTACCTTAAAAGATATTCGATTCCGCAATAGTTTGCAAATGGGGCTGGGTTTCGTAAGAGGTTACCAGGGTAACCCAAGTTGGGGACCGAAACCTAGGAAGAAACACCAGTTAACCTTTGCAACGTTGTGATGACACTCCACCTAGAATAACAGTTTACCTTGTGTACTTAGTACATTCGATTGACTTAAATCTGGAAGCAATGTAACCATCAGTTAGTTATGTACTTGTGTCTAGGGTGAATAGGTTATGTCTAGGTAACCATATTACTATCTCCTAGCATGGGGGGTGGACCTATGGGTACCACATGGTTGGGTGGAACTTTCACCTTACTCCGTTCGGTCCCCAGTTTATGATCATGGCAACGAGAGTTTCATGGATGGAGAGCTTATACTTGGATACATATGTATACTTCTTCATTGTAAATTGTAGATCTTGTATTTGAAAACATCCCTCAATTGATTATGAGGTGAACATTGTAAAATGTAATTGTAACTATTATTTGATCTACCTCATTAGATGAATGAGTATTGTAATATCTTTTCAAATGTAATGTAAGAATCATATTTGTACTTTATACTATCTTGAATGGAATTTCAAATGTTATGCAATGTTTATTTTTAAGTTTATGATTAATTAAATATATGCAATGCGAAATACTAAAGTCATCTATTGAAACTCAAGTAGTGTAACGTCGCGTAACTTAGTGAATGTATGCAACTAATTAAGTTAATATTAACATTATAATTTTTTTTTTATTACACCTTTATACACAATTGCAACATTCTTTAGGTTATAAGACAGGGCATTACAATGTTTGTGGTATTAAATATGTATTCTATTTTTAATTTAAAAAATATAAAAAATAATTTCTCTCATTTTTAATATTGTTTAATTAAATATTTCTTATACTTTCTTATAAATAACTTGAAAAAGAAATAAAATCTTTTTATAATTTATTAAAATTTGAATCATTAATATTAATATTTGGGACATAATTTTTTTTGTACTTTTTCATTGCATAATTAGTTGATTATTAAATTTTTAATGAAATTGATTATAACTTAGAGACATTTTTCATAATCCATAACTCTTTTCATACAACCTAGATTTTTTTTCCATGTTGAAAAAAAGGCATTAATAGAGAGAGGTATCTTATTTTCTATTTTTCCCCCATTATTTACTATTATTCAACCTGTGTTGAATATAGGTATTTATTTTTGTATTGAACCTTATTGATTAGAAAATTTAGAAAATAAAATAATACTAAAATCTATATTTTTTGAAATATTATTGTAAGGGTAATTTTATGTAAATTTTATGTTATGATGACTTCATTTGATCATGAAAAATGTGATATGAATTGGTAGTTTACATCTAATTAAATCCTTCCATATGACTTGGAGAGAAAAAGGTACCACATAGCATGCTTATTGGACACACATATACATGTCAAGAATATAATTTATAGTGAACTTAATCTATTTTTCATTGTCTCAAGATTGAGGCATACTATTTTAAATAAATTATTAAATTAACATGTGGCCCACAAGTGAGACACACATTTATTCTTCAAAAGAACAAGAACACCTTTATCTTTAATGTATACACTTGCTTGTAATGCCAACAATATTCAAATTCCTTTAGGGAAGTGGCCACTATTGGTAAGTTCTCCTAGGTCAAATCATTTTTTTGAAAAAAGATAATTAAATTAAATGAAAGTAGAAATAACAAAAGATTACACCTAAGATTTGTTAGTCTACTGATGGACTGTAGCAATATGCTCACTCTCTATGAAAAATAAGATAATTAAGATCAACAAGGATGTTGTTTCCTTCAACTAGAGTCCCGGGAGTAACATTTGAGTTCAAAATCCTATCAGCCAAAGAAAGAGCATAATAGACAGGTGTACACTTAATCTTGATTAGATCTCTAAGCATCCCATACTGTTCAATCATCTCTCCTTTCTACTTATGTGATGCAAGATATTCTTCATGCAACTTTGTTAATCCGTACCAAGTTTGATCATCTAGATCAAGAGCTAGATTAAAGGTGTTGGAAGCATATTTTATTTGAATCTTAATAGTGTCTTCAACAACCTTGAATATTTGAATCACATCAGGCCATGTCCAACAAAATGAGAATAGACTTTTGGCCTCTTCCTCACACTCTTGAACCTCTTTAAGTTTCTCAAGTGCAGTGCAGTGTGTAGATTTGCATCTATCTTCAATTCCCAACAATCCTTTTTCTTTGACCCAAGTGATCATTTCACTTACTACACGACTCTTTAGTTCTTTGAACTTATCAGTTAATAGATTTGTGCATTCTACAATGGACTAAGAATTGGTGACTACTTTAGGAACTATCTGAAAATGTGCCTTTGTCCTAGCTAGCTGCTTAAGTCTCCTTGGAGCTGGCTCAATCTCAATAACTTTTCTCGTTTCTCTGGAGGCAACCATTAATTTACTAGAGACTGATTCAGATCTTTCAAGAATTTCTCGAGCTATTTCAGTGTAAGTTCCAAATCTAGGTCTGTTGGGATCTCGAGGGCTATTGATTAACATTTCAATATAGCCAGTAGCAAAATCCTTTTCAATTTCATACCCCAGCTCAGGAATCCACGAGCTTCTCAGTTCAACTACTTTGATAATGCAACTATCAGTGGATACCAAAAATTTTATATCATCCTTATACTTTGTAACTAGTTCTATTGGAACTCTCCTTCTTCTATTCATTCTTCTCTAAAACTTTCCAAAGAATGCAACAAGAGCATCTCCTTGTGCATCCAAATCACCAATATTTCTCATTAATTCTCTGATCTAATGAGCAATCGATTTGGTATTTACCCAAGAAACTTCTCCTATTCTAGGAACTTCTCTCATAAAGTAGAAAGTTAGACATAATATCAATGTTCCATATCTAAAATTGCATTTCTTTTTCTTGATATCACATAGATTTTCCAACAGTTGTTGTTGGAGCAACTCACAAAGATCATATTATGTCCTCTTCTCAACCATTTCTACTGCTAAATCAATTATGGAGGTAGATAAATCATTATTACCAAAAATCAAGTGTGAAATAACCAAACTTGCATCTTGGACAGCCGGATTAGTAATTCTAGTACTTGTGTTCTTTATTAATCCCTTTCCTTTTTCAAGATTATGTTCAAGAGTATTCTTGGTGGATAATAACCCAGTAACATCTCTAATTGATTCTCTAGATATCATATGTGAATTGTCAAGCCACACAAATTGATCATGAAATCTGTTGAGTGCCATTCTAATACATCTCTCTTCATTGCTAAAGTCTGAAAAACAATTCCACACATCCAAATTCATCTTTGTTAGTACATTGTATTACTATAGTTAATTATTCAAACCGAAATATGCAAGCTTTTCCATAGGTAGGTTCTTCCAATTTTCTATGAATATATACCCAATACCTTCAATTGGAATAACACCAAGTGGAACTTCTGAAAATACACCCAAGGGGTTGAGTCTAGGGTTTTAACAGGATACATTTTAAGTTGTGGTTCCAATCTCACTGAATTGTCTATGACTCGAGATATATCCATCATATTCAACAAAATTCAATGAACAATTCAAAGGGGATAATATATAGCAACAACGACTTACCTCTTGCCTGCACACCAATACTAGACTTTGAATTTTTGTAGTATGGAAACGCTCTAGTTTCTTCAAGCTTTCTCTGCATGCTTCTTGTCTCTTTTGAATTATTTTCATCGAATGAGTTTTCATTAACACACTTAAAATTTATTTCATTGATCTCAATTGCTTCAGCAATAAATGCTTTAGAATGCAAGTAAATGTCCTCAGAATTGGTGTATACTTCCGTCTTTTCAAGCTCTGCATAATTCATTCTTCGCACATGTGCATTTGAAAATTCTTTTCGCATGAAATCTGAATTTTTTACCTTAATAAATACATTTATGTCATGACATGACATCATACATCGAAAAGGGAATATTAAATTTTTAGATTATTGCTTCCCCTTAGCCACTACCTGGATTTAATTTTTGATAGGATTGTTTGCACCCGGGGATGACACAGATAAAATTGATATTTTTGATTCTCCTTGCTTTTCAGATTCTCCTTCCTTTCTCCAAATCTTTTCCATTTCCTTCTTAACCTCTGTCGAATCAATCTTAATGATTAGTTCATATCTCTTTTCCGAATAGTCACTTTTCATATTTATATTTCTGCAGTCTCTGGCTAAGTGTCTTGGTTTGCTACAATTATAACAAACAACATTCTTCCATCCAAAATTTCCTTTATTCAATCTATATTTGCATTGGTTGGCCTTGTGTCCAAATAAATTGTAGTGATAACAGTAGCCATTGAATGGATAAATTATCTTGTTCAACTTCTAACTTTTGCATTCCATAGCTTCATGTCCAATCCTTTTGCATTTAAAACATTGACCAGAGAATGATAAATTATTTTGATTCATTTCATCATTTTGTTTCATTTTATTTCCACAATCTTTTTCCCTATATCCAAATTTATTGCAAGAATAACAAACATCATTAAAAGATAAGTACCTTTGAGCATTAGGTTGTTTGATAGGAATCCTTCCAGTATTTCTTCTTTGGTTCTTGAATTGTCTACCATTGCTTTGAGTCTTCATGTCAAGGGATTGATTTGCTTTTGAAAAACTTCCTTCTTCAAATCCCAAACCACTTTTGTCCTTAGAGGGTTTCTGTCCTGTAATTAGTTCATCCAACATTGTAGAACTTGTCACAAATTTATGCTCATGTCTTCTTGCCTTTTCTAGATCCGATTTTAGAATTACCACTTCTTGTTCAAGCTTTGCACATTCATCCATCTTCCTTTGAATTTCAGCTTTCTAACACTCTTCAATTCTCCTATTTTCTTCCATTTGTTCTTTTAGTCTGGTGATATCCTCATCTTCTTTCTTTAATTGATCACTCACTACTCTATATCTTTCCTTTAGCTTCTTAATGCACTCATTTTCTTTCTTTAGACTATCCTTCAAATCTTTATTTTCTTCGTATTTTCAGTAGGGATCTCTTCCAAGGGAATAAGATTTTTTTTATCTTTCATGTATTCAAATTTCAGGACCTTTCTCAAGTTGTTAGAATTCTTAAGAGGAACCAAGCTCTGATACCAATTGTTGAATACTTAGAATATTGAGAGGGTGGGTGAACCAATATTCCATTAAACCATTCAGCTATAAACCATCCAATTATTAAAGCATATTTAATTGCAAACAAAATGGGAAAAAAACCATGGTGAGGATTAGCTCACAATATAATATATCCTGATATAGAATATTACAATGGCTTACTATTAGGACACATTATCCTTGAAGGCTCACAACCTGAAATAATTTACACAAAAGAGTATGGCTCACTGCCAAGGGATGAACTGAGATAGAATGCACCTTCCTTCTGCTGGAGTTCAATTTTGGTGAAGCATAGTATATGAAAAACTTCTCTACAAATGTATGCAACACATATGTCTGCTCATTCATACAACTTCACACATTTGTAGCATAGAAAAATCCTCAATCACTTTGAAATTTTTCATTTCAATCACTCACACACCATCTCATCTACTACTACTTCTATCTCAAAAATGTTCACATATATATACCATATTATAATCAAGTACATCAATTAGGTTGACCTAATTGGAGTAACCCCATTTTAAATCAAAACCAAGTATGTCAGCATTGCATTCATGTTCACATGATATTAGTCGACATAGACCTATGATAGATCCATTTAGTATTCACAGTACATGTTTAAATTCCTTAACATCAATTCATAATTAGGTCAGCCAGAGTTAGACCTAAAACAACAAAACTCCAAACATATGTGCAATTCATCAAACGTGTAACACAAAAACTTGTTAACATATCAAATTCTTGTTTAGATGACACCGAATAACTTATCTCCAATACCGCAAAAAAAAAAAAAATCCTGAGAAAATGCAGAATCTCTTACAACAATGCACTATACAGAAACTCACTATATTCTTCAAAGTAGAACACTATTATACATATCTTTTGTACATGCCTTCACATATTATCACAAAACTTTAGTGTAAGATGCATCTTGTAGTCACAAGCCTATGTACAAAGTCCTGTAGTGATATATTTCTTTGAAGTGAAATCCAGACTAAATGACCGACATATTGAACCAGTATATAAGCAAAACATTATTTTCCAAACTATTGGTAATATTATCTTTCCAACCATATAGCCAAGTCAACTGAAATCTTGTCAGAAGGTGCAAATGATGTCGAGATAGACCATAATATTAGCTACTGAAAGAATCTTACAAATTAATATAATCTAGACCAAAATAACGGATCAACAAACTTTTGTTACCGAAGCAGCTACTAAACTATACAAGTAATGTACATCACTAACAATCATCCAAATTCCATTGTTGACATCAATGCCAACCTTCCAATTTCCAAAAAAATATTGCATTTATGGAAAGCAAATCCGTGTTCAATTTTACTCTAGTTCTCACAAATCTTTTGAGGTGTTGGACTTGATTCATAAAAGAATAACACTTTTGTGTTTTATTTGATCAAATGGGTAGAGAACACAAAGAAATTCTATATCTAGAGGATACAACTATCATTACAAAATGAGGAAATTGGCTCATTTAATTCCCAACTTTTACATATATTAGAGTAGGAGGCTTCACAGATGCACCATAAAAGTTACCCAGCTATGTAAGCAACAAATTAGCACTATTGGAGCTTAAAAAATAACTATGTGAAGTTCAAAATTTCATATCTAATAAACATAGACCTGGTGTTCAATTCCCCATCAATATTAATTTGTATACTTTTTCTTCTCTTTTTCATGCAAAAAAATTCTAAAGAAGAATTCTCTAAGTTCAACCTATATGTCCATGACAAGAGGTCAGTATTCGATCTAAAGGAAAATGTTAAAAAAAGCTTGTAGGATCCTCTTTCAAACACAAGCTTAGCTTGAAAGATTTTGGGCTAATTATGAAGACAAGCACAAAGTAAGAAAGATAAAATATTCAAGGCTAACAACTTTTCAAATAAGAGAATTTGGAATTGTTGAAATGCCCAAAAATATTCCTAATGAAAAAAAAACTCTGGATGAGGTCTATAATAGAAGTTTTTAATGTCTATTTTAAGATAAATTGGGCACATGAAGAGGAGAGATTATTAAAAGTATTAAGCAAAGAAGTAATATGTACAAAAGCTTGGAATGACTAAAAAGTTGAATGATCCTAATCCTACCAAGAAAGAGTAGGCAAAGAGTACGAAATCTTCCAAGCCTCCACTCAAACAAAAGAAGAAAACAATGTCAAAAGCAACCATTAATGCCAAAAGCTCCAAATTTAAGCAATTTGAATCCTAAACTAGAAGAAGCAAAATAAGAAGAACCTATATGGAGGAAACCTAAAATCACTTTCAAAGTTGGGGAATTTTTTTTAAAATATGCTAAGAAGGTAATTTCTTAGGCCCCTAAATTCATCTAAGCTAGGATTTTGGTCCACTCCCTCCATTTCCATTGCACTCGCCTCTTGTTTCTCCCATTCTAGAACTAGTTATTGTCCCATCACAAGACCTCCCTCTTGAGAAGTTTGTTACACCTTAAGGATCCCATCAAAAGGAGTGTGTGCTTGAAAACCCCATTCCCAAGGTTTAACTTTCCCATGTTTCTCTTGAAAGAAAACCTTCCCCACATTTTCCCCCACCTGTTTCTTCTCCTCTCCTATGAGCTTATCTACAAGATGTTCAAGATGCCCAAGAATAAGGGAAGTGTCAAAAGAAGTTGATTCATCTCTTGTTGAAGTTCCAGTTGACATGACTTGATATCATTACTAAGAAATGATAGAGGGTTTCCAAACCTTTAGTAAGGGATTTGTAAACAATTTCAACATTGTTAAACAACCACCTCAAGAAAAGAAATTTATAGTTGTTTATTAATTTATACTAAAGTATAATGGTCAAAGATACCAAAATTTGGTATTTTAATTGTGGATATGGATGAAGAGATCTCCAACCATCTAATTATCAAGTGTTGAAGGTTAATTTTGGAGTATAAACAAGACACTTAGAAATTAAGAATGTTCAATTTATCATTACTTCCATCATTTGTAAAATGAATGTTATCAGACCAAACAATGACTAAAAGAATGTAATGACCCCTTTCTAGTGGAGGCACTTAAACCTGAATCTTGCACTCAAAGTGATTCTCAAAGAGACATTAGGAGCTTTAAAGAACAATAAGTTCAGTGATTATTTCTAATAAGATCAAAGACGGTATAAATATATATCCAGTTATCAAGGGGGTTACTCATTTCTCCCTTATCACTCCTATGAAAGATTCTTTCTATATTATATTTCATAAGTATATTAAGGTAGATGTTAAATGTCTATCAAGATCCGAAAGATAATACCATTTATCAAATTAGAGTCATTATCACCTTTTAGACCCAATAATTGCTGCAAGCATTATTATTGGTTAATTATGAGTAATTAATATATATATATATATATATATATATATATATATATATATATATATATATATATATATATATCAATTCCCACAAAATATGTTTATCACATATAAATTGTATATACAGGGAACATATTATATTTGATATAATTATATCTATCATATATATCGGATATATATATCTAACACCTACCATTAATAAATTCTTAATTCATACATTTACTACCCAAACATCATAATACATATATCTTAGTATATTTATATTTAACCATCACAATGTATGTAGATATATTCATAAATAATAACATACCCAAATATACTTATAAACCTCAACTGTAATTTAAATTATTTATTATGTCTGATATCTACTATTCTTACTTACTAATCTTTATTCAACATATGACAGCACTTACCCTTCCATTCGATGCTTTACTTTTTTTCTCATAGCAGACCACACTCATAATAATCTGAGAACTTGCTGAGGTATGCAGCCTGTATATTATTCTTTGCATATTTCTAGATCGATAGAAAGAAGTCTTCTAATTCCACGATCGGAATGTTCCTCCAGCGGTGATGATGTTGCTATTCTATTTATTGCCTCCTTTTAAATACCTTATAAAATCCCCAAGAGGAACGATCAAAGTGGGGGAGACGATCTCATGAAGAGGCACGTCCATTTGCTACAATCTCTTTTAGACATAAACGGCGCCTTTTCCAATTACTAACTACTTCCTTTTGTAAATGATATGAGTTGCCAGTCATACGTAGGTGCTGCTTTTTATAATTGTTTGTCTTATATGAATCGCTGGCCACAGCTTTAGATTGCAATATTCTATATTAGGATTATTATTATTTACATATGCTCACAATTATAATTATAATATTGTTGCTTGGTACTTACGAATACTTTAGATTATATTCATTTTATTATTTTATTTATTATTTTATTGAATCCATTAGCAATATGATTATAATCAGAAAAAAGGCTTCTTAAAGCTTATGTTGATATTTTAATATTTTGAGTATTATATTTTGTGTATTGAATAGTATTGATAATTCTCAGGTTTATTATATTTATAATTATAATATTATCAATGATAATTTTAATTATGTTTAAATCGTAATTTCCCACATTTGAAACTTGACAATTATTTGTATGTTATTTATTTATTTGTTTTTCATTGATTAATTTCTAAGTGCTACAAAGTCGGGGACATGACAAAGAATAGGTGCTTCAATTGACATATTATGTTAAAAACACCTAGTTAGACCTCTTCAATATTTTCAAGTGTTATTTTTTATACTATTATTATCTCTCATGAGTATGCCTTTACAATTGATGAGATGAAATATATTGCTCATGCAAAAAAGAATTGACTTAATGAATCACTAGCTCAAGGATCCAGGGTTATTAAAGATGTCATGACCTTGCATATAAAAGTTAACAAAGATTTTGAGCTAATCAGAATGTTGGTAATCAAATTTGATGAAGAATTAAACATTAGTACAAGTAACCTTCAAATCAAGAATATGGTCAAATTTGATTTTAAAATTCTTGTGTCTAAAGGAATTCTAGATAGAGTAGATTAGGCTTTGTTAATGGAATGGTTAGAAATCATAAAGCTAAGAATTGATTTTCTTGAAGAAGAAATGAAAAAGTTAGAAGATCTCTATGTCAATGGTGTTGATATAACAATGGACATTTGTGATTTAGTTTAAAAGATAATGGGACATTTCTACAATGAAGGCCAAATTATTAATTCCATCAATAATCTCAAGAATCATATGTCTATTGAAATCAACCATGGTTTAAACCAACCATCCAATTTTGAATTTTATTCTTCAAGTAATTGATGAAGATGAAGTTTTTATTCAAATAATTTTAAAAATGGAGAAGAAATGCTACAATATCATCAAGTTGCAAACACTTATGTCTCAAACCAATTTCATTTTGGCTATATAGAGTGTCCTTATTTGGATACAATTAATGAGTCATTAAATGCATTTTGAGATTATCAACGAAGTATTTTTTATAAAGCAATAGAAGACATGGTCATCAATAAAAAAAGATGCCAATATGGAAGAAGGGGACTCAAGAAAAGAGTCAGCTACATAAACATACATTGACAATCTCCTAACTGTCAAACTTAAGCTAAGAAGTATTTATTTTAATATGTGTCTTAAGTTGTATATATTTTGTATTTTAATATTGAACAATGATTATGTATATGAGGGGCTTTGTCATTGATAAGGTAGTGGACCTTGGAAGAATTTTGTAATATTGAGAACAAAAGACTTGGTGCTTTTACAAATTTTGAGAAACAAGAAAAACTCTAGCTAGAACTTTGAGTCTCCATCTGTTGTTTAAGTATTATTTCTTATGTTAAATTGTGATGTTAGTGTTTCTCAAAGTTGTTGACAATATGCAAGTTTGATTCTAAATTTATTTGTTCGCCTTCAAATTTTACTATGGTGTAGATTTGTCAAGATCTCAATTCTATTTGATAAATCTACATATTCATTATCTCCATTCCATATTTTTATTTATAAAAACCTAAACAAGTGAATTTTTTTGTTGTAAAGTTTACAATTCTCGGCATTTTGCAATTTTAGATTTTAATAAAGGCGATACCACCATCTTGATGAGGGTTTTTTAACTCAATAACTATTGAAATTTTGACATAGCAAATATATTCACCAATATGATTAAAATCACATGGAGAAAAAATATTTTCATTTCTTAGCTATAGAATAGCTCCCACAAGCTTACATGTGAGATAGGCATTGGATGAAACTTAAAGAAGATTGAGAAGAGAGGCATTTTGTATACCATAGGGGTAGTAGAAAAGAATGAACATTTCATCCTTAAGTATTCAAGGTAGACATATATATAAACCAAATACAAGGAAACAATAAGAGTCAATTCTATAAGGAAAACAAGTTAAAGGGTTGGGAGAGTTGCTAACTCAAATCAACAAGAGAAAAAACAGTCTTTTCAAATATACCACTTATCCTATAATTTTTTTAATAACTGAAACAACCAATATAATGTATGGTTGCATAAATAATTTAAATATAATTAAAATCATTTCACCCACAAAAAATTCACCAACGAAAATTTGCCGTCAAAGCGGAAAAATTCACCGATTTAAATATAATTAAAATCATTTCACCCACAAAAAATTTGGGGTCAACAATTCACTGCGGAAAAATTCACCGCCACCAGCAATTCACCGCCATGGAAAATTAACTGCCAAAAATTCATGCAATTCATTTTTCGTGATGTGAATTGTCATGATGGTGAATTTTCTGAATTTTCCGTTGGTGAATTGTTGACGATGAATTTCCTGGATGCCAACACATTCTTAATATGTCATCAATGTTCATCTTATGGATTACAATTTTGGAAAAAAATGTTAAAAAATTACAATAAAAAAATGTTGAATGTTGATCTCTCCCAAATATGATAGGATTGGTTTAGTGTGGTCATATCAAATGTAGTTGTGGGAAATATATTAGATATGACTAGATGTCACTAAGCACCTTTCACATGTTTAATTTCCATTGTCTTTTTCTACAACAGAAATTATTTAGTGATTGGAATTGTTTTCACCTTTTATGTTTTATTTTTTCGATTTTGTAAATTTTATTAGAATGCATGAAAAACAGATTAACAGAAGAGGGTTAATAAGTTGTTACAGCAGACAGCCATTAATAGAATGCACAGTACAACAGTTCAGAGGAAAACTCATATAAATTAATCTGCTGTATTTAATAAGTAAAACTCAATAAACAGCCTACTATATAGCAGTAAATGATTTCCTTCCCCAGAAGTCTTCACTGAACAGCAAACAGACATCAGTAAACAAGTGCTCACAGGAATATATGATTTTCTTTTCAGTTTGAGCATCTAAAAGGTGTTTTATCTTTTCTTGTTATAGTTTATTACAGTGCTTGCCTATTACTGGAAAGTCAAATTATCATTTTTCTTGGGGAATTAAACTTTCATAATGTCACTGTCTGTAAGATTCCATTGGTGGGTTGGTGGGCATACAAATGGGCTATCAATGAAATCGGTTTATTTTCTTGTGTATCTGGTATAGTCAGCTTTAAGTTAATATAAAATGTATATCATGCAAGCAACTAAACTATGGGCGCATAAAAGATACTTATAATATGAGATACAGAATCTGATTCTCTGTACAGTAGTTGATAAAGGGGAGGTGGTCAATGGTGGAAGTGAGCGATTGTGGTTTCTTTCCTGAATAAAGAAGGGCTGATTTGATTTATACTTGATGACACAGACATGAATGAGTCATCCATCTTATCCTGATTCATACTTATGGCTCTTTTCACGTGGATTTTTATTTTAAAAATAGTTTGAAGTTATATGCTTGAATTCTTCCTAGTTAAAAAGGCGTAAATGTTAGCATGAAGTAGTCCCATTATTAATGGGCAGAATCTTAGATGTACGATGAAGATTTGGATGTGAGACTAACTTATTTATATTTAATTAATTAAGTATATCCGGCTAATAGATCACAATTAATTTAAATTAATTAGAGTGAGAAAATGATATGTTGAGATGTTATTTTTAGTAATTAAATATAAAAGAATAGGAAATTTAGTTTGGGAATATCAATGAAGAATAATGTTGATGTTGTATAGAATTCATTCATTAATATTTTATAAGTTATATTCATCTCACTATTTCAAAATTAGAATAGATTTTGAGCAATTTGCAATTAGCAATGATTTGTCCTCGGATACATTGATATGATATGGTACAAAGTGTACATGAAATCTTGTTCATCTTTGCTTTGTATCTCTGAACTTGCTTGTAAGAACATTATTTAAAAATACATTTAGGAAAGTTTTGGGATCACTAGGATTAAGTTCTCCTAGGTCAATAGTATATCTCCCATTCTAGAAGCAATTCTTCTTGTCCCATCACAAGACCTCCCTCTTGAGAAGTTTGTTACACCTTGAGGATCCCTTCAAAAGGAGCATGTGCTTGAAAACCCCGTACTCAAGGTTCAACTTTCCCATGTTTCTCTTGAAAGAACATCTTCACAACATTTTCCCTTGCCTATTTCTTCTCCTCCCCTACAAATTTATGTGCAAGATGTTCAAGATACCCAAGAATAGGGGAAAGTGTCAAAAGAAGTTGATTTATTTGTTGTTGAAGTTCCAACATGACTTGATATCACTACTGAGAAATGAAAGAGGATTTCCAAACCTTTAGTAAGGGATTTGTAAACAATTTCAACATTGTTGGAAAAACCACCTCAAGCAAACAAAGTTATAGTTATTTATAAATTATACTAATGCACAATGGTCAAAGATAACAAAAATTTGTACTTTGATTGTTGATATAGATGAAGAGATCTCCAACCATCTAATTATCAAGTTTCGAAGGTTGATTTGGGAGTATAAACAAGACAATTATAAATTGAGAATGCTTAATCTATCATTACTACCATCAATTGTAAAATGAATAAGCTATTAGACCAAGCAATAGCTAAAAGAATAGGTGCTTCAATTGACTTCTTATGTTAAACACCTAATTAGACCTCTGCAATATTCTCAAGTGTTATTTGCTATACCTACTATTATCTCTCTTGAGTATGCCTTTGCAACCAAGATGAGATGAAATGTATTGCTCATGCAACAAAGAAATGACTTAATGAATTACTAGCTCAAGGATTCAAGGTTGTTAAAGATTTCATGACCCTACATAAAAAAGTTAACAAATATTTTGAGCTAATCAAAGTGTTGGTAATCCAGTTTGATGAAGAAATAAAAAGTAATACAAGTAGCCTTTGTCAAACCAAGAATATTTTCAAAATTGATTTAAAAATTTTTGTGTCTAAAGGTATTCTAGATGAAGTAGATTAAGCTTTGTTCATGGAATGGTTAGAAATCATAAAGCTAAGAGTTAATTTTCTTGAAGAAGACTCAAAAAGTTAGAAGATGCGCGTGTCAATGATGTTGATATAACAATGCACATTTGTGATTTAATTTAAAACATGATGAGACATTTCTACAATAAAGGTCAAATGATTAATTCCATCAATGCTCTCAAGAATCATATGTCTATTGAAATCAATCATGGTTTCAATCAACCATCCAATTTTGACTCTTCTTCTTTAGATAATTGATGAAGATGAAGTTTTTGTTCAAAAAAATTTAAAATGGTTAAGAAATTCCTATAATCTCATCAAGTTGCAAACATTTATGTCTTATGCCAATCTTGTTTTGACTCTATAGTTGTTGTCTACTTTCATTCGTTACATTGTTGTGTGTTAGAAATACACTAGATATAATTAGATGCCAATACACACCTTTCATATGTTTAATTTTCATTGTCTTTTCTACAAATGAAAATTAAATTAAATATAAAATATATAATTGATTGATAACTCAAACTATTTTTGCTTTCTTTTCAATTTTTAAATTTTATTAAGCCAATGCATGGAAAAAAGAATTAACAGAGATGGGCGAATAAGTTGTTATTGATAGAATGCACACTACAACAGTTAAGAAGAAAACTCATATAAATTAATCTGCTGTATTTAATTAAGAAAACTCACATAAATTAATCTGCTGTATTTAATTAGGAAAACTCACATAATAACTTATATGGCAGAAAATGATTTCCTTCCCCAGAAATCTTCACTGAACAACAAACAGACAGCAGTATATGATTTTATTTTCAGTATCATTATCTAACTGAGTATCTAAAGGGTGTTTTATCTTTTCTTCTTAAAGTTTATTACAGTGCTTGCATATTATTGGCAAGTCAAATTATCATTCTTCTTGGGGAAAAAACTTTCACAATGTCACTGTCTGTAAGATTTCCATTGGTGGGTCGGTGGAGAATACTTTTTATATGGAAATGGTCTATCAATGAACTCGGTTTCTTTTCTTCTGTATCTGGTAATGTCAGCTTTTAAGTCAATATATAACTGTATATCATGCAAGCATCTAAACTACGGGCCCATAAAAGATATTTATAATATGATATAAAGAGAATCTAATTCTTTGTACAGGTAGTTGATAAAAGAAAGGTTGTCAAAGGTGGAAGTGGGTGATTGTGGTTTCTTTAATGAATAAAGAAGGGCTGATTTGATTTATAACCGATAACAGAGACTTGAATGAGTCATACATCTCATCGTCATTCATACTTATGGCTCTTTTCACATGGTCTTTTATTTTAAAAATAGTTCAGTTATAATTCTTAGTAGTTAAAAAACATAATTTTAAATGAAAAATGTAAGCATGAAGCTGTGGCAGAATCTTAGATATAAGATGAAGATTTGGATGTGAGTATACTTATAAATATATTTAACTAATAGATCATAATTAGTTCAAACTAATTAAAGTTAGAAAATGATATGTTG
The DNA here is from genome assembly GCA_007258455.2 of Sequoia sempervirens. Lineage (NCBI taxonomy): Eukaryota > Viridiplantae > Streptophyta > Pinopsida > Cupressales > Cupressaceae > Sequoia > Sequoia sempervirens. The sequence goes on along the minus strand of VDFB02320544.1, from coordinate 14,192 downwards.
TTATTTTTAGAAATTAAATGTAAATGAATAAAAAATTTAATTTGGAAATATTAATGAAGAATAATGTTGATGTTGTATAGAATTCATTCATTAATATTCAAAAAGTAATATTTGTCTTATTATCTCAAAATTAGAATAGGCTCTAAACAACTTGGAATTAGAACGGATTTGTCTTCAGATAAACTGATATGATCTAGTACAAAGTGTATGCGAAATATTGTTCACCTTTACTTTCTATCTTTGAACCTGTTTATAAGGACATTATTTAAAAATATATTTAGGGAAGTTACCAGATCACTATGATTAAGTTCTCCTAGGTCAATAGCATGTCTCACGTGTTGGTCTAGTAAAATACAAAATTAATTAAAAACATATATTTTACAAATTATACTTTTCAAAAAGCTTACTCCAAGGACTATGATCTTACAAAATTTCATGTCATGATGACTCCATTTGATGGTCTAACCATTATTTTAAATTATAATTTATTGTTGAAATTTAAATGATTAAAAGTAGTCTAGGGTAGCATAAAGGGATTTGAATGAAGAACCTTTGTTCCTAAAGGGTTTTGGACATGCAACATTTAAAATGAAAAAGTATACCTTCATTTGAATCCTATCTATAGGTAGAAAGCATTTTACCTTCAAATGAAACGCCTTCATTCAAAGGTGTTCAATGATCTTTTCCTTCCAAATCTCATTTATGTGCAACATTCCACAAGTGGGACACACTATTACGTGGATTGCCTTCAAATGCATAAAAATATTTGTAAATGAGAATAGGTAAAAGATTGGGGAATGAGTAACTTACCGCACCAATGCATCACTAGTTGGTGTATAATGATATTAAGTCATTTTTATCAAAATGGACAAAAATAAATGAAACATTGCATGGGTATGCAAATTTCACCACTAAAAAGAGAAATAAAATGTACATTTATTTCAAAATTATAATAATCTAAGGTATACAATGTTGGATTAAACACTTAATATGAACCTAAGTAAATACAATACAGTTGAGTCACTAAAACAACAGGTAAATGATAAGTTAGAAATTTATTAGCTTTTTTATGGTAGTGTTGGTGGATGTGATAAAATTTGACTATATATGTGCTCCTAGACTACTCCTTGATCATAAAACTTAGACCTAAAATGTTACTTTTGAAGTAGATAAGTTTTTATTCCTACACTACAATTGCATGCAATCACATTAATATTTGTATCCTACACTCTGACAAGTATGTCCTCTTTATTGTGATAATTTCTTTGTTAGATGTCTATTCATGAATTTTTTTTCTTTTGATGTGACAAATTAATTATGGTTTTAATTTTTGTGTTAAAGAATATTTTTTGGTTTTTTTTGCTAGAATTGGTATGGTAGACTTTCTTGAATCTAAGTCAAGCCCCTTTTGCTAATGTAGGATTGGTCTAATCTGAATGCTCTTAGAAAACATTTATGATGCTTTGTGATGATTCAAATGAATTTTATGAGATGCTTCTCAAATGCCCTAGGAACTTATCTTTAAATGTGTAATCCAAGGTGTTAATTCAAAATATTTTACTTGTAAGCTAATGAGAAACAATCAATTTTTTGAGTTGAGTCATCTCACGAGTTTAAAAAAATGTCAAATGCTCCTTAATGGAGAATTGACTCTCTTCCAAAGTTTTAAACCACACCAAAACATAAAGGTTCAAGTTACCATTTGGGTATTAAATCCAAGCTAGGCCTAGTAAAATTAAAAATAAGTGATATTTTTTTATCTTCAAGATCATCCTAAGACACAAGAAGCACATACACAAGTGACCTTTGGATAACATAAGTGAAAAAGGTTGATTTTGATCCTCAAAATCATCTTGTGGTGTGGAGAGGAGAGATACAAAACTTATTATATGACCACACAAAACAAAAAAGAAAGAAGACATGACATAAGAGAGGTTTATTCCTTAATAAAAAAAGTGATGTGTAAAAGGATTATTTTTTGTCTTCTATAAGAAAACTTGCAATCACTACAAAGTAGTACTTTTATTGTTTATCTTTGACACCAAATACAAATTACACCAAAAATAGATTAGTGAAAAAAGAATGCACACAAAAATAGATTTCTAAGTCCTCGTGGTTAAGATACACATAAAAAATGACCCCCTAAGTATAGAACTTTTCTAAACACTCATGATGAATAGAAGTGTGTTGAGCTCAAATGGAAAGTTAGGACAAAGAAAAGCATCACACTTTAGTGCATTTTTAAAAATTTCCCACTAAAAGATTCATAAACAAGTGAACAAGTGGAGGCGTATAATGAAAATGAAAAAAATATTAAGGAATATATATTATGTATAGAATATCTTTGTAGGAGATTTTCTACCAAATCATTAATTACAATGTTTGAAGATACAATTGCCCATCAAAATCAATCAAATAACATTATTCAAGCAAATGCTTTAATGAGTAAGACTTATTCGACAAACCTTCTTCGACAAGACAGAGGTTATCTTTTTAATTTGTAATGGAGCAAGTTATAACTGATATACAGTGGAGTAGCAGTTTTTTGTAAGTTTGTTCTAAGATAAAATTTGATGTTTGAAAGTAGCCATGGAATTTAAGGGGGAGCACAGTGGAAGTGTGAATTTTGGGTGGGTTTACAGCGGTACTATGCTTCATTAGAGACTACACAAAAGGAATGAAGGAGTTCTTTGTAGAAATCTCTAGCCTTGGGTGGCTGCAGCACCATAACCTAGTACATCTTAGGAATGAGTGGAAAAAAGACAAGTGCCTGAAAAAAAAATCAATCTAGAATTGAATCTTACATAGACCCAGAGATGAAGAATTCTCACAGATTTAGTGGGCTGTTGTTTTACAATCTCATGACAAGAAGGGACATTGTGGTGGCATAAACAGATCTCATATCTAAGAGCAAATGTGATTGAAACAAGATTGTACCAAATGACTTCGATGCATAGACCATTAATAGACTGCTAGGAGGTTTTTTCCCTTACATTTCCAATGGTTTGTAATGTTAGGAATTTATGAACTATAAGAAAAATAAAATTGAAATTAGGAATAACTTTTAAGAGATAACTCAATCTCTGGACTATGAGGGATTACCCTTCTGTTGTAGAAGATGCTTTAAGACTGGACATATTGCTGCTCATTGTGGTTTTGAAAATAAAATAAAAAAGGCAAACTAGTGGATTGGAGCTGCTCAACATCATTATACTGTTGAGAAGAAATCTGAAGAAAAAAAGAGTTTCTCAGAGGCAGTTGCTTCTGAATCACAGAAATTAGGAGCCGCTCCTTCGACTTGTCCTTTGGGAGGGGTTGATTCTTCTTCTCACATTGCGCCTTGGTCTAAGTCTCCGTCTGCCTTATCAAATGGAGGGGCTTCGATTTCTCTTTCATCCTACTCTTCGGATAAGAACCAGTCTGCACGCCTGTTCAAGGATGTTTCGCCCAGGGCTATAAATGATCAAACCTAGGATAGTGATGTGCTAGCTTGGTAGGAAAAGGCAGCACAAGTGGAAGAAGGTTGGATTACAGTCACGAGTAAAAAATCAAAAGCATCCAGGCCTTCTCTAGAAATGACGCTTCGTTCCCACAAGATTAACTCTAAAGGTAAAACATGATGTTCTTGGCTTGGGAGCCGACTTTTTGGTGGCTGCAGGCTGTCCTTTTTAGCAGTCTGGCTTTTCTGGTTGTAAAGGGTTGCAGATCCCTTCAAAATATGCTTTTTCCCTAATATCAAAAACTTTTAAGAGATAACTAATTGATGAATGGATTATGGATACAAATATATGAGAGGAATGTTATAAATGTTGGTATGATTTATGCATCATCTTTCAAAATTGCATAATGCAAAATGACTATTGTGGTTGTGGATGTTATTTATACCAAATCCTATACAACTGATGTATTGCTCATACAACCAGGTAATACTGGAGATGTGCTTATAATAACTGGCCAGCAGTTAGGGTGTAATACCCCTCATACTGTTTAGACTTATTATTTTCTATGCTTTGGTTTGATACTGTGATGATACTATTATTGTTTGGTTTGGTGGTTTGATTAGTAGACTGTTGGTGATTATGCTTATACACTTGAGGACATGATTATTTCATACGACATTGTGGTTGGTGATGTTAGTTGATTTTCATAATTATATTATGATGCAATGATTTAATAAATTATGTCATGAGATGAATTGTTAGTTTAGAAATGTTATTTTATCAGTTATATTATAATTGTTAGGATAGATGTGATGAAGGACAGTGTAGCATCACTCGTTTGCGAGTGCTCTGTTACGCTGCGATTCCTTCTCACAATGCAATGCTTCGATTCAATGCTTTGATTATATATATATATGTATGCACATGTACATGACTTCGTTTGTATGCAGGATTTGCAGGTACAGAGTCTTGATTCCACCTGCTTCGGCAGGACAAGGTGAGCACCAATAGCCCAATGGTTAAATGTTGAAACAGAGGTGACAATGAAGTCATCTCGTCCCATGATGTTAGACCGTCTTGTTTGATTGATATTGTACGTTTTTGTAGTTGTCGTTATTGTGGTTTGTGGTTGTGTTATGTCATATTTTTTTAATTTTGGTATTTTATAAGTTGTGATTTATTTTATTTAAATGATGGAAATGATTGTTTATTTTAATGTTAGATTAAATTGTATTTAAATTTTTAAATGTTTTATTTATTTTTAAAAGTCATGAGTTTTATTAAATGATAATTAAAATATTAAATTGTGTTTTATTATTTTAATTAATTATCTTGTTGAGGATAATTGTTAGAATAAATTATTTAAATTAATTAGATAATGTGCTTTGCAAGTAAAGTTGTAAAAACGGAAATTAAAACAAAAAGTATTGAAAATAGAAAAATAAATAAATAAAAGAATGAAAAAGTTGTGAGAACGAATGAGAACTCAGATCTGACTGAAAAGCTTGCTTTTAAAAATATAATTTCTTTTATTTATGATTTTTGAGAGCTTTTGAAAGAAAGGGGTAATATCTTTTATTTAACTAAAATTTTTGTGAGTTTTCTCACACAGAGGATTATGGAGACAAAAGTTGCACAAGTTAATTATTCTATAGTTTTGGGGAAAAATAGTTTTTCTTTCATTTGCTTGCATTAGGTTGGGGAGGTTTTCAGAATAAAATATTAGATTTGAAATTGAGCTTGGTACTCTGGAGAAGTGATTCTAAAGAAGGGATGAGAGCGTTTCGAAGAGCCATCTGGATCAAGCCAAGCTTCATCAAGTTTTCAACAGCGCAGGACTCCAGGTTCAATTTCTCATTCTTAAACTTTCTGATTCAAATAAGATAAAATAGTAAAATATGATCTAAATAAATCTGTGTTTGCAAAGGAAACATATGTCTGAGATTTAGTTAAATATGATATTCTGTGAAAGAAAACAAAAACTCTTGGGAATTAGATTTTAATGAATAGCAAACTGATGGAAGAGGTTAAACTATTTTTCTAAAAATGTTCTGTGTTTTACAATCTGATTATGGAAAAGATTTATTCTTGGAACCCTTGAAATTGTCCATTGTATTCATAATTTTTACGATTGAAGAATATTTTCCCTTGAGTTAAATGAATTTAAATACGTGTCTTTACTTTGAAATAAATGTGTTTTGTCTTCTTCATAAATTCTCATTCCTGACATATATATATATAGAAAAAAAAAAAATACATATATATATAGAAAAAATATATATATATATAGAAAATATATATATATATATATATATATATATATATGAAATCATTAAAATTATAGTTTTGAAACATTTATATATATGCGTCGGCCAAGTTTTTGTTTCATCAGAGAAACATATAAAAAAATAAAAAATAAATTTAATTGAATTCTTTTAAAAAAGTATTTTTTTTATATTTATATATTGGGTGAAGGGGAAGGACGGCGGAGGCCGTACCTCCCCCTCCCCCCATTGGCCGCGGGTGGCTGGCACAACAATCCATGGACTGCCGCGCACATCAGTCCTACAGACTGCTGTGCAGTCCCTTTTGGCAATGTTAACTGCGATTTGATTTCTTTTTTTTTATGTTGTTTTTAAAAATTGCCTCTTTAAAAACTTATATATATATATATATAGTTAATTATATATATATTTTCTAGTTGGTTATAAATATATTTTAGTTATATATATATTTAGGTAATTATATATATATATTTGTGTAGGTATATTCTTTTCTTATATGAACTGATTGTGAAGGAAATTATTTAACTCTGAAATAATTAATAAATTATATTAAAAGAAATTTATATGAATAAAGATATATTTATTTTGATGCCATGGTAGGTTGTTCTTGGCAATGTGATATTCTTGAATTATTATTTTCATGTTAAAATTTCTTTATCAGGAGATTGGACTTTGGTTATATGATTTAATTGTGTGAGGATTAAACAAATTGTATTATTTAGATTTGTATCGAGATACTTGTGCGTGGGTAAGGATATTGTATTGTTAATTGCTTAGTGGAATTTTGATAAAATTGATTGATTATTTCTTTATTGTTATTTTATGGTTTTAGTGTATCGATGTGGGAGCCCTGTTGTAATTGTGAACCCAATTTTAGTTACTGTGAATCTTGTTCCAGAGGCATGTTTTTAATCTTTTAATGTTATCCTCATTTTGGTTATACTTTTGGAGTTGAAACTTATTGGTAGTAGGCTTGGAAGGGTTGAACGGTTTTTGGTTATGAGTTATCATGAGAAGGTTAATGCCTCACATGTTCTTGTTTTGAGTATTATGCTTTATGTGTTATAGTTCAACCCTTGCCTGGTTCTGATTCATGTTAGGGGTCTTAGGGAGAGTGGCTCTTCGTGGGGGTCAGCGCCTCAGAAGGAGGAAGAGCTCAGGAGATCCCATGTAAGAGTAGTTAAACAAGTGATAATCTAAAAATAGAATTTAGGGGGATGGGTAGTAAAACACACAAGATAATAAACATTGGATTCCTTGTCTATGCATTAGGGCTATCATAGACTAATGATAGACTAAGAAGGCTGTGGTCGGCAAAGTCGTAATCTCGTCTTCATGAGAGGTTATCGACTCCGCATGAGCTACCCTATGGTGCTGGCGCCTCAAGAAGGAGGAAGGGCTAGGAGATCCATAGATGGGTGCCGACGCCTCAGTTGGAGGAAGGGCCAGGGGATCCCATGAGAGCTATGTGATGACACTCTCCACTTGACACTCGTTTGCCTTGTTTCTTGCTGTCTTCGAAATTGTGTAATGAATTGTTGTTTTAGATTTTTATGGAATCATGTTCTTTTTATTGTTTCAGATTTATTTGGAATTTTATTTTGAATGTTGTATCAGTTCTTCTGGAAATGTGTTTTGAGAGTTGTATGCTTAATGTGTTTCAGTTTCTTTTGAGAATGATTTATGAATGTTCTTTGGACTTGTTTAATTGTCATTGCTTTGATTAATTGTGGCAAGTTTCTTATCTTTATCTTTTTCTTGACTTGTGAATGTTGTGGTTTACGTCGTTGTAACCTTGAGTTGTAATTGTATTCGTACTATGTTGTTCATGGAGTCGGTTTGACAATCATGGTCGAGTTAACTTCCTTGTCACCTCTAAGCATGGGGGGTGAGTTATTCATAATTCACATGGTTGGGTGGAACGTGCTCCACACTCGTTGAGTTCCCCATCAGTATCCTATCTTCTCAGCATATCTACAGTTGGAGTTGTACCAGTGTTCCCTTGTTATTCAGATGTTGGTGTAATTTGTATCATCCCACATGTTTGGGAAATTCATTGTAATTCTTATATCAAAAATTTGTAATGTAATATTGTAACGATGATGTAATAGTTATGATCATTTATAACTTTGTTAAGAGATTCATATGATTGTATTATGTGATGTATTAATATTCTTACTCTTGGTTCATGGATGTACATTTATTCATGGTTATCATAATATAAATGGTTACGTGGTTTATCATAATCTTTTATTTCCGTTTAGTTGTTGCGATGTAACCTCGCGTGGCCCAGAGAACTAAGTGTGATAATGTGATGTAATATGTTATGTGATTATGGTTAATGTTATGGCATGTTTAATTTAATTATTTAAAAAAAAATATATATTTTCTTTGTGTGTGTTCTCTGGGGTTTGCACGACGGGCGTTACATAGGGTGCTACTACATTGGCACCCATCTATATAACAACCAAACTAATGAGGGGGTATGGAGAATTTTTTTGATATTATTGACGTGCTTATAATAACTGGCCAGCAGTTAAGGTGCTACTATATTGGCACTAATCTATATAACAACCAACCTAATGAGAGGGCGTGGAGAAATTTTTTGATACTATGGATGTGCTCATAATAGCCGATCGACAGTTAGGGTGCTACTACATTGACGCCCATCTATATAACAACCAACCTAATGAGGGGGTGTGGAGAAATATTTTGAATACAAAAGAAACGAGTGATCATAATGATAGAAGTGGTGATCAAAATTTGTTCAATAGGAATTCAAACAAAAAATAAAACCAATGTTTTTGGTAGCCCGAAATAGAGAAAAAACTACCAATATGATAGTTGTTGCTTGTGAAATATTGTGTTAGATATAATAAGGTAGTTGTAATGAGGCATTAGGATATAAAGAATTGTTCATAGTGTTAATTATTTCCTAATTATTTTTTTAATATTAAATTATCTATTTAAAAAATTAACAAAATTTATAAATAGTGGGTGTGTCAAAATGTAGAAGAGAAAATTTATAAAGTTAACAAATTTTATAAATATTAGGTGTGCCAAAATGTAGAAGAGAGGAAATCTAATCTAAGAATTGCAAATTCATTAGTCTATTTCTACCTTGGATTGGAGCATACATGAAAGGTAAACAAAATAATGCAAACCTAAAAGAACATTATAGCTTCCATGATTTCTTTTAATTAGCTCCAAGATTATATGTTGATGTTGCTCTTAGGGACTCCTCAATATGATAGTATATACCTACAAATATTTTTCTTGTGAAAATGTTGGAGGATGGCCTAAATTTATAGATTTGAGATGAGTGAGATGGAGGACTAAGATTTAATCTTGGATTCGATGGTGGAGATTGATCATCTTACATGGGGAATGAGAAGCTTGTTGGATGCTGTGATTGTGTTGCTAATATGTGGTTGTCATTGATGTCAACACTATTAGCATTGTTGCAGTGAAGGTTGTATATGTCGAGGATATTGAGAAAATTGTTAAAAGGAAGAGTTGCAGGTTGCCAGTGGAACAGTGAAGGTCATGAAGGTGTTTTGTTCTGTACGTTAAAGATTAGTTGTTGTGGTTTAAAGGGTTTATTTCTAAGAGTATCTAGTTCATCTACCGAAAGTTTCAGAGGTTTGCATGAAGATTTGATCGTGCTATGAAAAATTGTGTTCTGACAATATTTCTGTGGTTTCTTATTGAAGTTTATGTGATTTTGGTAATTTTTGTTGTTGTGGATGCTTCTTTGTTAGTTCTTATTGCTTGTGGATGATTCTAGATCATTCTCTATATTTTTTGTACACTTGCATTGATCGGTGCACTCGTGGTCGAAGATTTTTCTCGCGAGTGTTCGGGTTTTCATGTTCTTGGCCGACATGATGGTTGTAACGTGTTGCAGATCCTTGAAGATTAAAATTTGAATGTTTGGTACACTCGAGGATATTGTTTTGGCTTGCATCATAATATTAGCCAACGGTGTATGATTCACATTAAAAATTTATTTGCAAATTTAGGTTGACATTGTAAACTTGTTTTATACTTTTGGTCGACGAAGTTGTTGATGTAATTTCATGTTGCAGATATATAAGAGTGTTTGTTTGAGCGAAGTTAGTGTGTGTGGTGTGAAGAAAATCCAAAGAAAGAGAAAGTGTATGAACATTGATTTATTCATTCGATTGCAGAGCAGAGTGTGAAGAATTTTGAGCGAAGTGTGAAGAAGGTTTTTTGTGCTTAACTGGAACTGTAATCAGGCTTGTGTAGAAGCTATTTTCTCAGTTCATACCCTGCGGATCTAATTCGTATTTCTCTTTGTTGGGCAGTGAGCCCTCTTGTATTTGAGCAGTGAGCTCTAGGCAGTGTGCCTGAATGCATGTGCATTCCCATTATTTTTCATTATACTTTTAACAGAGTATAATATTGTGGACTAACATCCACCATGGTTTTTCCTCTAACAGGATTTCCATGTAAAAATATTGGTGTTCTTTGTGCTTCTGATGTGTTGATTGTTCATGGTTTATTGTTCATTCATTAGATATGAGATTAAGTTAAGTAAAGTTTGAAAAGTTTAACTCTGTGACAACTGATTTAGCCCCCGCCCTCTAGTTGTTTGTCCTTGTTTTTCCAACAAAGCTTACAAGTGGCAATTTGGAAGAGGTAAAAAATGGCTAAGACATGGATTGAGAAATAGAAGGTTGAGATTATCTTTATTTCAATGAAGGCTCGAGACTGAAATCTCTCACAAATGTGTGAAAAGAATCATGGGGATGTTTGATTGTGATAAATGATCGATCTCACACACATGAAAGAATAACATGTGGATATTTGATTGTGACAAATAAGAGATCTCACTTGTGTGAGCATCACATGTGTGGAATGAAGGGTGGAGATTGATCATCTTGCACAAGGGAATGAGAAGCTTACAAGTGGCAATTTGGAAGAGATAAAAAATGGCTAAGACACAAATTGATAGAAATGGAGGGTTAAAATTATATTTATTTGAATGAAGGCTCAAGACTAAAATCTCTCACAATGTGTGAAAAGAATCATGGGGATGTGTGATTGTGATAATGATTGATCTAACACATGAGATAATAACATGTGGATATGTGATTGTGATAAATAAGAGACCTTGCTTGTGTGAGCATCACATGTGTGGAATGGAGTGTGTAGATCTCCTTGGGATAATGGACAATGAATATTCATACTTGATTTTATTTTGGATTAAAAATGACTAGGATTAGGTTAAGTAAATTAATGGCTAGGATTTGAAATTGGTTTGATTTAAGATTTCATGAAATGGATTTAAAATTTGTTATTAAAATAGGTGCTAGATGGAAAATATTTTTTAATTAGAAAATAAGGTGATGTGGATTTTGGATAAGATGACATTAGTTTAGAAAAATAAAGAAAAATATTTATTTAATTAACATTATGACTTTTAGTCAGGTTTGCTGGGAGTCTTTGTGGAGTGGAGTGGGTACTTGTAGTAATTTCTCCTATAGAGGTGGAGAGGCAAATGGGTTATTGAAGAGGATCAGTTATGGCTTTGGAATGGGGCTTTCTATGCATAAGAATTGCTGTTGGTTGGGTTGTTTTAAAGAGTGTGCATGGTCTCAAACTTTCAAAGAATGCTTATATTCTGGTGGTTGGGAGTGGGGTTGTTTTTTCCCACCCTTGGAATGGCTATTGTTACCATTGAAGCTAGCCTAGATTGGAGGAAGTTGGTCTCTCAGTTTGGTGACCAAGGCGATTTGTTAGCTAATGCCAATGGTTGGCATTGTTCCTATTATGTTTCTTGATGTGGCTGTTATTCTCTTTTTGTTGGTTGGTTTTAATATTTCAGACTGTTATTTCCAAATAGCTTTGTTATGGTTTCAGACCTGGTGGTATATGGTGGACTTGATAAATGGTCTTCGTGATTTAAAGAACCCTTGTAGTAATCTCTTGTTTTTTATTAGGTAGTGGTTCCATGGTTACAATTCTATTTTTTGGCCTGCATGCCTCCCTAAATATGATGCTTCTTGTAGTTGGTTGGTGGTGTTGTTTTACCCACCTTGTTTTCTTTTTTAAGTTCTAGTTGTACCACAGGATCAAGGCCCTTCCCTTGCTTATCTAATAAAAACATACTTTGTTCACTTAATTAAATAAAATGATTTATTAATTTACTAATGTTAGGATATTATTTCAATTAATTAAATAAAATGATTTATTTAATCAACTAATATTAGGATATACTAATTAAATAATTAATTTGATGATAATTAAGACAACCTAATTAATTAAATAGTTTTTTTAATTAATCATAACTAGAGGGATTGACATCAATTAAAATGTAACTATGAATTTTAGGTGTTTACAATATATATTCATGAAGGAGGTGTAGTTGAAAGTGACAAGTACGAAGCTATTCTTAGAAAAATTCTCAACTTTGGCATGAATTGAATAGCAGAATATCTTACATGTTGTTGGTGGGTCCCATGTGAGTTGGGAGATTATTGTTTTCTTACCTTGGGATATGGAGGAGTTACAAGTAAAATATATTATTTATTATTATTTTGGAGATTAGTTTTGCTATTTATGGTCAACTAAGAGTTACATTTACTATTCTTGAAAGACCTTCATTTTGGACACGATACTTTTTGCATTTACTATGGTTTAATGCTACATTATTTTTTATAATAAATTATAATATAATCTCTCATTTATTTATATATTGGAGGCATGAAATAGTAGTTCTATGTGTTTATTTTATAGGTACATAGATATTGTTGGAATATTATCAAAGTGAAGAGAGTATTAGTGTGTTGGATGTGTCTCTTTGTTCAAGATCAATACATACTTGTCCTCTTTATCTTGTGATTTTTTTTCCTTAAAGGGTTTATCCACATAAATTATATGCTCATACGATTTGTTGATTTTATTCTTATTGCTGATTTTATGCAATCACATAATCATCATATGGTAATCCTTGGATAAATATATTTCAATTTTGTATGCACTTGTAAGAGATTTTATTATAATATTTTCACATTATTTCTTAGTATTTGGTATTAGAGATAACATTTATGCATACAGAGGGATGCCTTTCTATTAAGTGTTGAAGGCTTTTGGCTATAGTGGGAGATTTCACTTTATATGGTTTTACAAATTTATGGAAAGGATTGAAAACCATGGATTATATTTCTCATATGGATATTAATAAATTCAATGATATTAAATCTATGATATGTGGAATTTGAAGATGAAAAATCTATTGGAAAAAAAAGACCAGTGGTTTCTTCTTTCAAAAGAAAAGAAGTCATCGGATGTGTTTGATGAAGATTGGATAAAACTAAACAAGAAAACATGAGGAACCATTCAGCTATGTATTTTATATTTTTTCCTCTTGAATGTTTTTAAGGAAACCATCATATCTAAGTTGTGGATGAGCATAGTGACATCTATCAAACCTCAAGTCTTTTTCAACAAGGTATATCTCAAAAGATAATTTTATTGAAAACCATTTAAACATGTTTAATTTTATTTGATTTGGCTAGCTTCTATAGATGTTAAGTTGGAAGAAGAGGATAAATACATTTTATTAATTTAATTTTTATTCAATACTTGAGATGTCATTAGTGGTAGTAGAACCAAAACACAATCTTATCAAGTATTTGATTTTAGAGGAGATGAGAAGGAACCATGAGCAAAGGATTGAAATATGCTTTGCATGTATAAGGGAGGTCCAAAGAAAAAGGAGGGCCATAATTGGATACGAATAAAGATAAACCAAATTTTAAAGGATTTCTAAAACCCTAGGAAAGAGCAAAGTAAAATGTTAGAACTGTTAAAAGAGACAAAATGTAAAGAAGGAATGCAAAAATAAGAAATAGAGTTTAGATTCCTCCATAGAAAATTATTCTAATGATGGTGATCATGATTCTTTGATTATTTCATCCAACATTATTAATGAAGGTTCTTATCTTATTGATTTAGGTTGCTCCTACCATATGAATCCTCACAAGAAATTTTTCTACATATTCAGCTTATGATGGAGGAGAATTTTTCGTTGTAGACAATAGTACCAAGCATATTGTTAGTAAAGAAAAGGTGTAGTTATGTTTCAATGATGGAAAGGTTAAAACCTTTGATAATTTTTCATATTCCAATACTTGTATAAAATTAATTTTATGTATCTGAGTTAAATGATTATAGTGTGTATGTGACATTTAACAATTTTGGTTGTAAGTTGGTAAGAGGAAACTTGGTGGTTGCTAAAGGATCTCAAATTAAGACCTAGTTCAAGTCAAATGCTATATTTTGTAACTCTACTAATGTAAATAAAAGTATGTTGTGGTACCATCATTTGGGTCATATAAGTGAAAAATTCATAGGATGATTCTTAATAATTTTTTTTTTAAAGCAAAAGTGGCAAGCCACTATATTATATTATATTTTAAAAATAGGTAATACAAAAACC